>MU223187.1:5928914-5948333 GCA_018584345.1 Thuja plicata | reverse complement strand
CATATGTATACATTCCTCCTTTTTTGATAATGAGGGCAAAGGTACTTACATCTTTTCAAAAATGTGAGAGTGTGAGGCTTTGATTTCCTCCATCATTTTCTCCCATTTCTCCTTTAAATTATCAAGATCCAAATGCTCAAGTGATATCCTCACATGCATGTCATATATGTTGTCTACCGCAGACATTTTTGGGGTTGTGATTAGATTTCTTGCATCTGTAATATGATGTTGCAGAGTGGTGAGGTTTGGCAAAATTTGATCTTGAAGCTCTGTAACCTCATTTATAAATTGAGTATCTGCATCCCATATTTCTTGTCTCAATTTGTTTACCTCTATTGTCTTTTCATGATGCAGCTTTATAGTGTTTGCATCAGGTTAAACTTAGTGCACTAGTTGTTAGATCTAAGTCTAATTGTGACAGCTTTTCACTATTTTCTTTAGTGAAATTTTCTAATGTGCATAATTTTTGAACTAAGGTAACAGCTTTAGTAATCGTAGGTTCTAATTCACTTACTAGTTCAGATAGCTTTACCTTTTTCTTTGCCACTTCTTGGCTAATCTTCTCAATTAGTTTGTTTTGATACTTCATCTCTGCATGTTATTCCATTGCCTTCTCTGCATCTACATTCTGATTTTTGATGGCGTCGGTAAGAACTGAATTTCTATCTTTGAGTTTGATATCTAGAACAATTTGTTGTAGAATATCCCTTGCCTGTTCAAGTGCTTGGGCTTCCCTATGTGCCTTTCTCATTTTCTCTTGAATTGCCTTTCTTTGACACATCACTCCAAACTTTTGAAGTGTTTCAGTATCTAAAGTAGATACATTTCACTTGGTTATTTATATTACCTCATCAAGTGTGACAACCAAGATGTCTTTCTTCAATGCCTTTTTCTTTTTATTCTTTGGTTGCGTGGTAGATTGGTGTATTACCATTTGTAAACCTTGAGATTGGATTGATTTGGTGGGTGAGGGTCAAGAAGATGAAGCATCTTGTTGTTTCTATTTTGAGTCCACTGGCTGGTTTTGTGAAGACATCTCCTCATTTTCCTTGGGTGTATCAATAGATTTATCTTCTTTTTCTTCCTTTCTTTCATCTTGTTTGACTTTTCACTCTTTTCTTTCTCCTCATCCTTTCTCAATGTTTCATCTATTTTTTTATCTGCTCCTTTGTCTTTTTCAGTAGATACTTCTTTCTGAGTGTCAATTGCATCTTTCATTTCTATATCTGTATCCTTTTGAATATTTGATGCATCTTTATTTTCATTATTACTCATGTCCTTGGGTATATCATCATATTTCTTAGATGATTTATCCTAACTATATTCAATATCAATAGTATCGATTAATATGTTCATGTTTGTCAGTGTATTGACTTCTGCAGTGTTAATAGTTGAATCCCGTCCATCGATATTGCCCTGTGCAAAATTGATGTCTTCATCTTTTTGCACTTCTTCTGTAGGGTCTTTTCCTGTAATGTCATTGACAATATTATCTAACCATGATTCATCATTGATATCATTAGTTATGTTACCTTTTATTGTCAAATCCTTTTTGGTAACTTCTTCTTCTCCGCTCAAGTCAATACGAATTGGACTTGGTGGATTTTGACTATCCTCACTTTGAGTGTTGTGAAGAGTAGTGTCTGGCCATACTTCATATACAACATCAGTATGTTTGGGGCCTATTGGATCACTCTCTTCTCTATCCAATTCCACAAATGAGTCATCTTGTATATCTTTAATGATGATTTGTTCCTTCTCCAGGCTAGCTTCCTTAGTGGGATTTTTAAGTATCTTGCACCACTTCTTAATGCTATTTTGATCAAGATCAATTATCTTACCCTTGAGAAATTCATATGCTCTCATTTTTGGTGAGAACTCCTTTTCATACTTCCTCATCATCTCAATAATTTCTTCCTTACTTGTATAAGGAGGCATAAGAGTTAAAAGTATTCTTTCTCTTATTTCCTTTTCCTGATGTAGTGCAAAAGTCCATCTGGCTGACAATCTCTATGATAGTTCTTTGGGAATATCATATTCTGATAATTCCAGTGGAACATAATAATGTTTGCACATTTTTTCAATTATTTCATCTTCAATCTTATTTTGATCCTCTGTACTGAATTTTAACCATTTCCTAATGTTAGGATCAGAAATAGACTGTGATTCTGAAATATTCTTGCATATTTTATCAATTTTTGTAGGCACAAAAGGTTATTTTTCCTTTTGTAATTCTACATCACAATCATCCATAGCTGATTCTTCTAGATCTTCTTGATTTCTAGTCATCTTCCTCCTTTTGGTTTTTCTTTCTTTTGGAGGAGCTGATTTTCTCTTGTATATCCTCACTCTTCCTTTCTGCAATGGTGAAGGAGTTGACTCTTTTGTAGTCTGCCTTCTTGTTCTTGAAGCGGTTGTTGTTCTTTCTCTTTTGGGTGTAGGAGGAGGTGGATAATCTAACTGTGTACCCTCTGAGTCATTATTTTCTTCTTCTTCACCGATAGGTGACTGTCCTTCAGTTTGTTCCTCCTTACCCTCTATTTCCTCTTCACCTTCTTCTGTAACTGCAAATTTCTTGGTTAAGTTTTTAACCATGTTCTCCTTGTTTACAATCTTCTTGATAACAAGATGTGTCTTGATCTTTTGTTTGGCTTCCTCATAGGTGCCAAATATTGTTTTTTTGTTGTCAATTGGTTCATTAAATAGTGCCTTGATGCACTCATTGGCTTGTCCTGATTTGATCTCATACTATAAATGTGAAAGCCAGGACTTCTTAGGTACTACTGCTTGGATATACATATAATTAGTATCTACCATAAAACATATGTCCTCTTTGTGTTCTTCTATCAAACTTTCAGGTATCCTTGTTCTAGCTTGCAACATTTCCTTAATGCTTTTGAAATACTCATTCATTATATCATCAAAGTCTATTCCTAGTGACTCTATATTCTCACATATCTGTATGGTTATAAGTCTGCTTGTGTCCCATACTACTTTGCCTATGGAATTAAATTATTCTTCAAAGTAAAAGAATATGCACATAATGAGGGAACTAAACTTACAAGTGTTTGTTCTTAAAGATCTTATGGTGTTCACATTCTCCTCAAGTTGATTCAACAGGATCTCTGCAAGATCCATCTTCTTTCCTTGTTTGATGATTTTGAATGTTGTGCTCATAGCAGTTCTTGATATGCTATTCATTATGCTTTCCTGGAAGATTTTGTACCCTACAACACATGCACCAAACATGAGTTCTATGTCGGTGATAGTGTTGACCTTGAGAGCTCTTTTGTCAGATTTTGCACTAGTTATCTTTTCTACTTCCTTCAAAGATGGGTGCTTGTGAGCTTGCGGTTTGTCGGTTGTAGGATATCCACTAACTGCATGAATAACATCCTTTGTTATTTGTTTTTCCTTATTAAGCCATAAAGTATCGTTATGGATTCTGCTGAGAACTATCTTTATCCATTCTGTTTTGAAAACTCTGGGAAAGTGTAATGCATTCGTGAGTCCTTTCACTTCCAGATGATTGTGCTCTTCTTTCATGTTTCCAGCTTCATCACATAGTGCCCTGTAGGCATTATCTAGGTCTAGATCTCCCAATTCCAAGATCTTACAGTGTATATAGGACCTTGCGTCTTCTACCAGTAAAACCCTAGGTGGGATTCTGGAGAATGATCCAGAATCATCAGGTTGTGATGTGATTTATGGGTGCATCTTGTATTTAGGTTCAACACAAGTGCCTTTGCTGACAAGCTTGATTGTTTTCTTCTTATCTTCCTTCAACATTTCGACTCTTGAAGCAGATGCCATCGTGTTTTAGAAATTTAGGGTTTTTCATAAATTTAAATAGTGCGGTCGGTGAATGTAGGTACTTACTAAATCTTTGTGATTTCCCATGAATCCTCTGAGTGGTGTTTAGAATCTTGCTGGAGTCGCTCTTTAATTTTTCTCTTCAATCACTCTATTGGGCTCTCTTGGTTGCTCGAAAATCACAGGTGCAAAACTAGTTCAGTGGTCAGTCTTTTATAACTTTTGTGCTCTAAGTTGTCTTTAATGTTCACCAAATTATCGGTATACAAAGACTGAGTTCATCAGTTGCGGCATAAATAACATCTTCGGTGTAGGCGTAAAGTGTCAGGGTTGCCAGCAGCTTTGATGACTTCACCGATGATTGTCGGTAAAGTAGCGAAGACAACTTTCGTCGGCTCAAGGATCACTGATGTTTTTCGGTTTACACTTAGCCACTTGGCTTTTGTGTAATGACCAATACATTCTGGTAAGTAGTGTTAACTTTTTCTGTGTGTGTTCACCGATGCATATTTGTACCCAATAACCGATGGTTTTTTTTCAATAACATTTAAAAGTGACAATATAGTGCATCTTTAATAATGCCGATTTGTCTATATGATCAATATGTAAATGGAACCGATGCATAATATAACTTTTCATAATGCAGTTCCATAATTACTTGTATAATTTAGTTGGAAATGGTGATGCCACCAGATCCATTGGATGGGGTGTCATCATTTGCATTGCTTGTTCCAGTACCTTCATTGTTTGTGGCTTTTACCCACATCTTGTTTCTCATCTTCTTGATGTCATCAATGGTATTTCCATTGGGATAAGGAGTTGTTTCTATCAGTCGGTCTTTGCAATATTTTATTACATGTCCAACCTTATGACAATGTAAACATGCCATTCCAAGATTGAACCATCCTCTTGGTTTTCTAATCCATTTTCTCATATAGTTAGTAGATATATGACCATACATTCCACATGTTGTGTAATTTACCCATGTGTTATAGTCCCAAACATATGAGTTACCTTTTCTTGTTGTTTTGTAGCCATTATCAGGTTCTTTTGGTGTCCATGCCTTCTTATTCTTTTTCCAGCATTCCTGATATGTATTTCCATTCATTTTGCAAGTAGGACAGTACTTGTCCATATAGGTTTCCTTCTTTGGATTTGTCACCTTGGATCTACATTCATATGCCTTGTGTCCTTGCTTGTGACATTTGTAACAATTACCAATGAAAGTAGATTGTGATTGAGGAATACCTTTCATTTTGTTTCTGCAAATGTTTGAGGTGTGGCCTAGTTTTCCACAGTGGTTGCATGACAGCTTCTTGGTTCTTGGAGTTGCATACATATTCTTTTGATTTGATTGGTTAGATGACTCTCCATTGTCGTTGTAACCTATTCCTGTGTAGTTGTTGACTCTTCTTTGACCATCAAGGAAATCATCCATTCTTTTGTTGCTATCTTCAGCTTTCTTGATCAATTCATTGTGTTGATTCTGAATTCTGACTTCATGCTTTAGTTTCTCATTTTCTTACCTTAGCTCACCGATGATCTGTATTCTTTCAATGAGTTCAGTATTTAATCTATTTTCTTCTTGACTCATAAGAATAATCTGGTTGGTAATCTCATGGTGATGCTCAGTAAGTCTTTGAATCTCTGATTCTTTTTCTTGTAGCTTTTCTGTTATTTTCCTCCTATCATAAATAGCCAATGTTCTCTCTGATTCAGCTTTTCTTGAATCATTCATGACATCAATCATTTTTACCTTCTGAGTTTCTTGACCGATTTGCAACATTTTGATTTGTTCTGTCAGATGTAGATTGACTTCTTGTAGACTTGTGATCTCTTCTACTGATGTGTCTGAAGCTTTGCCCGTTAATGATTCAGCATAGTTGAAGTAATTTGGGATCTCCTCTTCGTGATAATCTTTTTCATTAAGCCCAGTTGTCATTATCTTTCTTTCATCAAGCAACTTTCTCATGCTTACTCTCACCTCTTTATATTGCTCATAGTAAATCTGAATTTGCTATTGCTCATTCTCAAGTCTTTTCCAGTCTGTACTTTTCCATCGTGTGGATCTTTTCTCTTAAGTCTTTTAGCTTTTCAAGAAAGAGAGTTAGCTCTGATACCAATTGTTGGAATTATTGGAATGATGTACTGAGAGGGGAGGGGTGAATCAGTACCTCTAAAACTTTTTATGTGATTGGCCCATTAACCTTTGTGTTATCAGATTTGTATATACCTATCTATCTGTTTATCTTTGATTATGTATGTGTAATCATAATATAAGTTCTTTACATGTATAAACATTCAAGAAACATTCATGAAAACAAATAACACATAACACATGATATGATATCGCAAAAAACTCATGTTAGGAAGTAAAAACAATGGTGGGGAAGTCTACCCACAAAACTTCACTATCTACAGATAAGAAGGGAGCCGGTAAAGGCTTACGATTGATCACTTCTGATTATCTACCCTTGTCTCTGCTCGTCGATAGCCTTCCTTTGTTCTTGATAACTGTTGTGATCTATTTCTAAACTTTGCATGAATTCTCTTCTTTTGCTTAGATGCTCTCCATATCTACTATCATATTCAAATGATTACAAGTCTCTCTTATTACAAATGATAGAACACCTATTTATACTAATTTCTAGCTCTATTCTTGATTCACGTTTTTCAAATTAACTCTAGATCCAAGGTTTACAACTTGACCTTGATCTTTAATTAGATATGTTTTAGATCCGTTAGGATGCTTTAAAACATTTACAATATGCTTGCTTGACCCTCAAGTTAAGATTTAAAACAAATAAAAACTCTATAAATAGAATTACATTGCTTTATCTGATGTGTCAAATCAGATCCACTTTTTGCAGGTCCTTTAACTGACTGTCGGTTCTTATGGTCGGGCCGCTCTGTCAGTCTATCGATTTTCTTCTCCGTCGATGTTCCTTACTTGAACTGCTCGTTGGGATGCCTTTTATGCTTCGTCGGCGATGTTCTCAAAATTGTATCATCGGTTATGCTTGTCGTCGGTAATTTCTTATACTTAGCATTTTCACGTTAGACATTTTGTCCTATCGGGTATGCTTGTTGTCCGCCGGTTATGCTTATACCGATGACCTTTATCATGTTTTTCCCTTTAAGTATACTAATGGAAAAACTTAATGTCATCAATATATATATATAATCTCTGATATTTCCTCCTCCATTGATCTCAGCCCTGCAAACACAAAAGAAAAAAAAAATAAGAAGCTAGTGTTGAGAGAAAATGGGGAGAGGACAAAATGAGGAAAGAAGAGTAAATCCTCATCTTTTGACTGTTTATATTTTGGCCCCTAACCCTAATTTTGAATTAGGGTTAGCGTTTGCAAAATAGAGAAAGGAAAGAGTTGATTTTTTTTTGAGTTTAATGAAAGGGCTTTTTGGTGGGATTGCTTTTAAAAAAAAAATTGGGGAAAAATTTAATTAGACCCCAATGTTATTTATTCTTTTATTACATTACATTTAGATTAATCAAATGAAGTTAATGGAAAATGTTTTATTTATTATAATTTGAAACTATAGCGTGAGGTAATTTTAATAAATGTTTTTTTATGGAAATTTATTAGCTTAATTTTATTAATAGGCCTAATGTAGCTCAAATCGATATTTTATAATGTGGAACATTATTAACTTTAAGTTAAATCTTATAATCTAGAGACATTAAAAAGTTAATAAAAGATCAAGTTTTAATTCTAGAGTTGTTTGTAGATCAATTTAATTATTTGAGTTAAATTTAACTAGATTTTTTTAAAGAAACATTAAAAAGTTAATAAAAGATCAAGTTTTAATTCTAGAGTTGTTTGTAGATCAATTTAATTATTTGAGTTAAACTTATCAACATTTTTAAAAAAAAGTAAACTTAAAGATTAAATTATTACTATTATTATACTGAATAAATATTTAACTTGAAATTTCAAGTGGCATGAAACTTTAATGAAAGTAATTAATGGACTATAGATTTAACTTAATTGAATTGACTATACACTATTGAATAATGAGATAGAATCTATGAGGATTAACTAAGAAAATTTAAATATAAATTGATTTAAAAACTATTGCAAAATGAAGTCTAATTAAACTAATTAAATATCGAATAATGTATTTAAAATTTTATTTATAACTTCTAGAATATTTAGATTAAATTGTTAAGGAATTAAAAGTAAACTGAATTTTAAATTAGGATTTCAATTACGTTAATGTAGTTTACACGATCTTTTGACGTCAAACCTAGTGGAGACTTAAAATGTCGCGATGAATAACCATCCAATTATATATTTAAATTTATTTCTCTCCACATGTTTGATATTGAGTGAGATCTAATTAGGTGTTTAAACATACTAAACTGTATAACTCAGTTAAACCTCTGTCATCGAATGGGTTAAGGGATGTTGACTTTAGTCATGATTCCCCTTAACCATAATATCAATAGTTGGACTTAATCTCTCTACATAACCTAATCTTTAACCTAGTTAACCATGTAACTTGTTTAGCAAACTTTGGTTAACCGTTCTTCTTCATCCTGCACCTATTAGTTATGCTTTCAAAAAAAGGTTGTGTTTTTGCATGCAAATTTGGGCATGACACGATCATACAAAATACATCTAGAGACATCCCTGAGTCTCCAACCATGACCACACACTCCAATTCCTTCTACAACACAAAATTCATCTATACTCATACTTATAAGTACATCAAGAACACTGTCAACAATTACAACACCAAGTTAACATCAATGACAACACAATAACTGAGCTTCGTATCATCAAACTAGTACCAATAAACACTCAACAATCTCTACATCAGTTATGCCAACACAAATAACATGATTCATCTCATGGTTTCACATCCAAGTGTTAAATATATTTTGTTGAATAAGGATTTAAATGATGAAAGAGATGGTTCGATTACATAGAATATGATGTTCAAATCAAGGTAATTAATTTGGTTAGAGGTAAAGGTATGTGTGAACAACTAGATGGTAAGTTAGAGGAAAACACCCAAGATCATGAAATTGATGTCCTAATTCATAATAATGTTGATCATATTATTGTAGCAACACATTCCTCAAATTGGATTCAAGAAATAAAGAATTACCTTGAAACCGATGAGTGTCCTCAGGACCTAGACAACACAAAACAAAGGAATTTCATACTCCAAGAAATTCCTTATGTTTTTTTGGATGGAATTTTGTAAATGAAGGATTTTCATGAAGTTTTTTTAAGATGCATTGAATCAAATTAGATTGATAGAGTTCTTGAAGAATTTCATGATGGGGCCGCAGGAGGCCATTTTTCACCAAGAACTATAGATCTTAAGGTAATGAAAGTTGGTTACTTTAGGCCTAGTTTGTGAGGAGGTTTACCTGCCTAGGTCCTGCAGAGCGTAAAGTGCAGAGGGTTAAAATCAAGTTTAATTGACCCTGTCAGTTGGCCAAATCTTCCAGAGAGTTTAAGAATAAATCTTGGCATACTTTCATAACTTTCCAATCTACTGATTTGGGAACCAACATATTGGTGACTCTGTTGGGGAATGTATTAATTATTTTAATTTTTCCTCTCATTAAAGAGGTGGTGACTCTGGTAGATAAAATTAACACAAGAGTGTTCATACGATTATCTATGAAGTCACTAGAAATAATCTGAGACACCTAAGTCAAAATTATTAATTGTATAAGATAGTATGGATGGAAGAGGGTCATTATTTCAAGAACAACCATTTCAATATACAGAGCTTCCTCAAGGAAGGAGAAATAAGAATGACACAAATATGAGTTCATTTTAAAATAACCAGGATAAGGGTATACGTATCGTAACCCGAAGTGAAAGGTAAAACCAAATGGAATATGAAAGACATACAAGGATATTGGGTCATAGCGCTGGAATTGGGGATAAATATAGAAGAACAAATGTGCCCCTAGGATTTTCTTCAACATCCTTGAGTACTCAGGGGTCTCAAGCATCTCAAAGAAATGCATTTGGCAAACAAAAAGAGTTCCAGGATAAGGTATGTGATTTATTTCTATACATTTAGAAGATAAAAGATGATAATGTTGTGTTTCCCCAACATTATCTACAGCTGGTTGACCAATTGGATAATCTAGATTTTGATCCTCAAGAAAATCCCGATAGAAGGCTCGAGGATCAAAATGGGCAAAATTCTCACCAGGATATAAAAGAAGAAGAAAGGGGTAATTATAGACGACCAATGAATCAGGGACACCCACAAGACTATAACCCTTGAAATTCCTATCATCCTCCCCCTATTGACAATAACCAGCACAATAGGAGACCCTCATATAATCAGCAAGGACACAAATTTAATAATCATTTTCAACCTGCTCCACCATGTTACAATAATTTCAATAGACAATATCAATATACCCCTCATCCATTATCATTCACAAGATGACCAATGGATGCCAATAAGAATAGGCCATTTTATTTCACTAGAATTCTAGGGGCCCCTCATGATGTTCTAGGCGATTGGAAAAAGGATCTACCTAACTTTGATGGCAGTAATTGTGAGACAAGGGAAAGTCATGCCAGATATTTTGAATATGCTATGGAGAATAATTAAGTTTCCCATGAAGATGCCTACATGAAACTTTGTGTTTAGTCTTTGACAGAGGATGCAAGGGAATGGTTTAGAGAATTGCCTGATTCTTCAATAAATAGATGGTTGGAACTAAAAAAAAAATTGGAGGAGTTTGATGATCATAATGACCCTTCTTTTTTTCTCCATGAAATAACAAGTGTAGAGAAGGGATATAATGAAGTTGTATTAGAATTCAATAAAAGATTTAACAAACTGTTATACTCAATACCTGCACATATGAATCCAACTAATGAATGTTTCTTGGTGTTTTACATGGACTCATTTAATAATAATACCAATTATGAGATCAGATCTAGAAACCTGAGAAGTTTGCAAAATGCATTCAAATTGCTTTGACAATTGAAAATAATAGGAAGGCTGCAGGAAAAGTGGGTAAGAGGGATGATACGAAACTTCACAATCCTGAATTCCTAAATAAAACAAGGAAGAAGATAAGTTAGATAAGGCTATAAATGTATTGAAGGATCTATCCCAAAAGGCTGATAGGAATGACAAACCTAGAAATGATAGACCTTGTTTTAAAAGACTAAGGCTAGATGATATGCCTTACAATAACTCATGGAAGGATGATAGACCTGAAGTATCAAAGTGATGTATGGATACACTAGATCCCCTTAAAAAGTAAAGAAACCACATGGTTAGTGAAAATCCTTGGTGTTTGGCTTGTAATATGCCACATTCACCTGTATAGTGTATGATTACACAAATCTTGGAAAATGATCCTCCGGATGAAGGTGAATTTGATCCAAATCAAAGTATAAATACCTTGTTAGTTCATTCTTTTGGGGTACTAGATTATTATGATTCCTAAGAAGATGGATGAGAAGTATATGTAAATTTTCATAGGTATAATCAGAGATGCTTCATGGAAAATGAATTTTATGATAATGAGGATGTTTTCTCTAGAGTAAGCCGACCTACTGAGGAAAAAAGGAGGGCTCTTACTATCATAATAGTTTCTTAGGCTAGGAGAAATTACAAGTTGAGAAACATAACAATTAATGATGAACATGGAAAATCTACAGGGATGTTTTTGAAAGGGCTAGTAACAAGACCAGAGAAAAGGAATGCACCTTGTCCAAAACCTTCAGAAGAAAAGGATAAGAGTGAAACAAAAAAATTTAAACCTCCCAAGGTGTAGAAAAAAATGGAGGTAGTAAATCCAGTTGTAAACATCTCACCTATTGGTTTTGATATTTCTTATTCTCTTTCACAGATGAAGGTGTCAGTTCCATTGTTAGAAATGATGAAATTCCCACAGTACAAACATAGGGCAATAAGTTTAATCGAAAGTGTACCTAAGGATCAGATGGATTTCAAAAGTAACACGGTGGAGGAACCTATTCTAGAAGTTTACATTGGTAGTACTTTGACCAAGAATCCTTCCTAGATAGACTCCTTTTATATGAATCTTCTTATTAATAACAAGCTGGTAAAAATTGTATGATCGATTTGGGAGCTTCTATAAACATCATGCCACATGATGTTATGAAAGAGTTGGGCCTAAATATTGATACCACATATGGAAAGTGTTATTCCATGGATAAAACTTCAGTTCCATCAGTCGGTATAATGAAAGATGTCAAATTCAAGATTACTGAGTGTCCAAAAGCTACATATAAAACTGACATTACTATTGTAGAAGTAGCTCCCAATTACGGTATGTTTTTTTCTAGACAATGGACTAGATTGGTTAGAGGGCATGTTCAACTTGATTTATCTCTTTCTACCATCCCAGTAAATGGAAAACAAGTTAGAATAGATAGAGAGCCAAGATCCTCATATATCTTTGAGAATTTGGACCCAAATGAGTTGTCATACTTGTTTCATTTAGACATGGACAATTTCATAGTTTAGGTTTCTCAACTAGAGGTCATGAACACTGATCCAATCAAGATACATGCAAAAAATAGTCAGGGTCAAATTTTGAAATTGTTTTTTGATGGGGCATGCAATAAAGATGGGAACGGGGTAGGAATTATGTTTATATCCCCTATTAATAAGACAATCAAATACTTCTTCCTATTGACTTTTTGTTGTACAAATAATGTTTCAAAGTATGAATCATTGTTGCTAGGGATGAGTATTTCCCATAAACATGGAATTGTATTACTGACTATTTTTGGAGATTCAGAGTTGATTATCTCCCAAGTAAGATCAAAATATAACACTCAAAATGCAAGACTCAAGCAATATAGAAATGAGGTGTGGGATACTATTGAGGGATTTGATGATTTCTCAATAGATTAGGTTGACAGATCACAAAACATCATGGCCGATTTCCTAGCCAATGTTGCTCTCAAAACTAATGATCCTACTTGGATGGTGTTGTTGTGATAGAAGTAAAAACAAGGCCTTCGGTCCCTAAAAATATATGTAATTGGAAATTCTTTGAAGATGATGAAGATTTATTGAGATTCCTCAAATGTGAAGGACAATATCAAAATATGGAGGTTGATTTTAATGCCTTTATAGAAAAAAAAAAAAAGGCAGGAACGAAACTCTATTTGGTAAGAATATTGTGCAATTGAAAACTAATAAGATTCCTAGAGGATTGGTAGCTCTTGAAATAAATTTTGATAAGGAAGATAGAATAGAGAAAAATACCATATCTCTTGTTAATGAGGATATTGAAAAGGGTAAATCTTGGTACTGATGAGGCACCCAAGGAAGTTTTCATCGGAAGAAAATTTACACCAAAGATAAGAGCTGAATTGATAACAATGCTAAGGAAATATAAACATGTGTTTGCATGGTCTTATGGTGAGCTGAAAGCATACAAAGAAGACCTTTTCTAGCATGATATCACACTTAAGTCTGATGAAAATCCATTTAGACAAAGGTAGATTCCCATAAATCCTACACTAGAACCTAAAATGAAGGAAGAAACGATGAAGCTCTGTGGTGGTGGGATAATTAAGCCTATCATGCATTCTACTTGGGTGTCTAATTTGGTTTCGGTAAGAAAAAATAATGGTGATATTAGGTTGTGTGTTGATTTCAAAAACTTAAATATGTTGTCACTTAAGGATAACTATGCATTGCCTAATATGGAGGCTCTATTACAAAGAGTTACGGGAAACAAATTACTACCCATGATGGATGGCTTCTCAGGTTATAATCAATTAAAGATGAGAAAGAGTGAGCAGTACAAAACTGCATTCACTACTCCCATGGGGAAATTATGTTTATGTAAAGATGTTATTTAGTCTAACAAATGTAGGGGCCACTTTTCAACAAGTTATGGATGTTGCATTCGAAGAATTGATAAATGTTATCATGGTAGTTTATCAAGATGATCTTATAGCTTATTAAAAAAGGTCGATGTGTTAGAATAACTGAGAGGGGGGTGAATCAGTGGCCTCAAAAATTAATCCAATAATCCAACCAAAACTTATATCACATATATAAAACCTCTAGTTATCTTTAGTCCTATAAGATGTATGCCTTGTGTAAATCTAACATATTTATACTTCTCGATGAATATACTATTTATGCTTTTCTTAAGCTTTACCGAATATCAGTAAATAAACTTAGTGTTTACTGACCAATCCTATTTTAGTAATGTGTAAAGCAAAACATCAAAACAATGAACCATATACACATTTGACACATGGATTTTTACCGTGGAAACACTATTAAGGGAAAAACCACTTGGGACCGGTAACCCAAAATTTTCACTCTTATGAAGTGAGCTCGGTGAAGAGAAAACCATGTTAAAGGTTACAAACACATTGTTAAGTGTGACCTTGTTAGAGGATTTAAAACCATTGATTATTCTTTTGACCTTGGACATTCACTATGTTTTCAACAAGAAAAAACCTTTTGATACTCTTGAGTATCTCAATACATTAAGGATTGTTAAATCCCACTCGGTTAAGAGATTTTATGAATCAATGGTTAAACTAAAATAGTTAATGATATGTTCATTAATACAACTGTATTTTGTAGATGTTTAGATCTATTTTAATTCAATAATACCTTTCTGATCAATATTCTCTTTTGTTCCTTTGCTCCCCTCCTTGTTCTTTTTGCTCGGTGAATGTTGTTGCTTCTCTGTTGCTTGGTGTCTGCAGAATTCTTGGCTCTGTTCTTTAGCCTATATGATTAGATCTGCATGAAGACTTCTATCTTCACCAGAATTATATTCATCATTCCTCTTTTTGATAATGAATTACTTGTCTCTTTATATAGACATAATTTCACCGTTCTTATGTCCTTATCTTTCTTGTTCTTGACATAGATAGATTTCTTGATCTGAAAATCTCACCATGCATTGCTTTAATTTTTAAAGCTTTGCTTTAGTTTATTCCAAAAATCTCTCCTTGTTTTATGTGCTTTAAATCTCCTTCTTATCCTTAGTTTATATGTTTGATGAAAACAAATTAATCAATAAGTTAACTCTATATATAGCTCTTTCCAGCTAAGTGTTTTGTCATTTTCTAACTCTAGTTCTAATCGGTGATCAACTCTTAGTTTGCTTGGTCATTGACTCCAATTGTCCTTAGGCATCAATAATGTTTGTTGGTCAATACTTTGAACTTCTTAGGGTTCACTTCAGTTATGCTCGGGGTTGCGATGCTTGGTATACACGGTGACTTCTCGAGGTTCTCTATCTATCGGTATGCATTGTCCTTTGGTATTCACTGTCACTCGGTGTACATTGGCTTTATATTTTTATCGATAACATAAACTTTATCTCTGTTAGGAATAACAGTCCACAAGACAACTGAGAGGGGGGTGAATCATTTGTAATCTAGTCATTTGTAATCTAGATTATTAAAATTTATACTTTATAAACCAAATCTGCGAATGTAAATGATAACACAGTAATAGCCAACACCATAACACAATATTTGTTATCGAGGAAAACCTGTTAAAGGTAAAACCCCGGTGGGAATTAACACCCACAAATAATTTACTGAGAGTATAGTATCCCTGTTAAAATATATTAGCCCTGTTAGGAGCTTGTTACAACATTACAGTACACAGTCCCTGTTAGGAGAAAAACCCTGTTAGGAGTCAAAGAAAATAGTAGGCACACTTCCCAAAGAAGGTTAAAGCCACCCTCAAGGATTCAAAATCCAAATCAAGTGTATAAAGAAAATACACATTCCAGTGAACTTTCTAATAGCAACTATCTTTGCTTGATCAGTTCCAATGAATTATCAACTCTTCTTGCATCCAACAGTCAACAAGCTTCGCAGCTTCCACACTTCTCTTTCTTTTCTTTCTCTCTCATAATTATCCACAAGAATTTATCGTCCATATATACCCTCTTAAAATAATTCATTAGGTCAGCCAATTAAGCTTTCCTAATACATAATTAACTAGGTTGGCCAATTAAGGCTTTCCATCATACAAATAATTACATAGCCCCTTGCTAAGATACACATGGTATCTATAAAAAGTATACAACATTTACAATCCATTACATATACTTCCAGATCCTTAATTCATGCTCATAATTAATTTCACACGCTACATGTCTGAAGTCAGCCAGGAAATAGGTCTTCTCCAGAATACATGTCACAGCTGATGTCATCATTATCCAATCAACAATCAAACTCAACCCATTACTCTACCATATGTTTATTATCCATCGGTAAGCTCACAAGTTCTGAAATATCTTCACCAAAAAGATATACCCAAAACACAGAGACCTTCTCTGTACAGAATCACAGTTACAATCTAGAAAACCAATCTTCACTAAATCAACTGTAACATCCACAGTATGTAACATAAAGCTAAGAGACCTTATGAATAAGGTTAGCACACATCCTTCTGCATAAATCCAACTTCGATCATTCTGAATCATCTGTACAATGTTTGTACACTCCTTCCAGTTAAGTAGCCAGTCTATCTTATCAAGAGAAATACATGTTGACATCAGTGACAAAACATGAATATCAATAGCATGATCAGTAACCAAAACTAATATCATCCAACAATCTCCCCCTTTGGCATTGATAGAAACATATGGTAAAATCCATATGTATCAACCCAGAAGTACTCTCTCTTAATACAATCTTCTCAAAATACTCAATACAAATCTCCCCAAAATAGTAGGGATTTTCACATAGATTTATTCCCCCTTTGGCAGCAATGGCAAAGGGTGCCATAATTCATCTGTAGTCTTCTATAAGATGTAGCTTTTTCAAATCTTCATGTCCAATCAGCTATGTGCAAGATCACCCAAATGTACTCCATAGTATTCTTCTGCGATCACTCCCCCTAAGGAGTAGATCCATACATCAAGTCTAGAGAATGATATATCTCTAAGATCCACTGGACTGATGCACATCTGCATCATTTTAGTTTTCACTAGGAGGGGCCATCACCCCAAGCATGCCTCTGAGATATTCAAAAGCATCTTTTGGCAAAGTTTTAGTAAATATATCTACTATTTGTTCCTTTGTGCTAATATACTCCAATTTAATCTCTCTATCTACTACCTTCTCCCTCAAGAAATTATGCTTGATTGAAATATGTTTAGTCTTTGAATGCATTACAGGATTCTTTGACATATTCATTGTGTTGGTGTTATCACAATGGATAATCACTAGTTCTTTGAAAATTATTCCAATGTCCTTCAGCATTTGTTTCATCCAAACAACTTGTGTATAGTTTATTGCAGCAGCAACATACTCTGACTCAACAGTAGATTGAGAAATACAGTTCTACTTCTTGCTCAACCAAGAAGCCAACCTTTTTCCAAGAAAAAATGCACCACCACTTGTACTCTTCCTATCATCCACATTACCTGCCCAATCAGTATCAATAAAAGCCTGCAATGTAAAATCATCATATTTTTCATACCATAATCCATATTCTATTGTTCCTTTCAAATATCTAAAAATTATTTTCACAACAGCAAAATATTTCTCTTTAGGATCTGCCTAATATCTAGCCACAATTCCAACTACATTGGTAATATTTGGTCTAGTGTGTGTTAGATATTGTAGACCACTAATCATTTCTTTGTACTTAGTCTGCCCAACACTTTGAGTCTCATCACTTTTAGTTAGTTTGTTCCCTGTTACCATGGGTGTACCAACAGGTTTACAATCTTCCATTCCAAATTTCTTCAACATTTCCTTAAGATACATGGTTTGAGATATAAAAATGCCATTCTTACTCTGATTAATTTGCAAATCGAGAAAAAATTTCATCTCACCAATCATAGACATTTCAAACTCATTCTCCATTTCTTTAGCAAACTTCTTTCTCATTTTATCATTTCCTCCAAAAATGATATCATCAACAAAAACTTCTATAATTAAGATTTCATCTTCATCATTTCTTAAATACAAATTATTGTCTGCATTATCTTTTCTGAAACCAAGATGAAGTAGATGTTTATCCAGTCTTGCATATCATGCCCGCAGTGCTTGTTTTAGTCCATACACTGCCTTCTTCAGTCTGCAAACCATGTTTTCATCATCTGAAAAAGGAAAACCATCAAGTTGCTCAATGTACACTTCATCTTCTAGATCACCATTCAAGAATGCTGACTTCACATCCATCTGATACACTTTGAAGTCTTTATGTGCAGCATAAGCAAGGAATAGTCTCACATCTTCCAATCTAGCAATAGGTGCAAATGTTTCTTCATAGTCTATGCCTTCTTGTTGTGAGTGGCCTTTACATACCAGTCTAGCCTTGTTTCTTACCACTATGCCTTCCTCATCCATCTTGTTTATGAAAACCCAATTAGTGCCAATCACATTTTTGTTCTTAGGTCTTGGAGCCAATTCCCAAGTATTGTTTTTCTTTATCTATTCTAGTTCTTCTTCCATAGCTTTAGTCCAAGATTCATCTCTACATGCTTCATCAATAGTCTTTGGTTCAACTTGAGAAATCAAACAGATCTCATCTCTAAATCTAGATCTAGTCATCATGCCTTTGCTTGCATCACCAATAATTTGATCTTCAGGATGGTTTTTCTTGACATGCCTTGGTGTCTTCAATGTCTTAGTAGCTTTAGCCTATTCTTCTTCTTCAAGCTCATTCTTGATCATCAAGGGTCCTTCAGGTTCAGCAGCAACTTCTCTTGTTTCTATTATCTGACCACAATCATACATTCTTTCCTGAATTCAAAATTTTTCATCTATCCTCACATTGGCTCTTTCAATCAATTTCCTCAGTCTCAGATTGAAACATTTATATGCTTTACTATTAGTGGAATAACCAAGAAATATTCCTTCATCACTTCTAGCATCAAACTTTCCTATCTCATCATCTCTCTTGATATAACATTTACTACCAATAAATATTCTAAAATATTTCACAGTAGGTGCATGATCAAACCATAATTCATAAGGAGTTTTATTTGTACCTTCTCTGATCTGAATTATGTTTAATGTGTACACAACAATGCCAACTGCTTCTCTCCAATGAACATGTGACACATTTCCTTCTAGCAACATAGTCCTTGTAGCATCTAATATGGTTATGTTTCTTCACTCTGCTATCCCACTCTGTTGTGGAGTTCTAGGAGTTGAAGTTTGTCTCTGTATTCCATTTTCTTCATAGTATGTATTAAACAGTTCTGGTGTAAACTCTCCTCCTCTATCTGATCTCAAACATTTCATCTTTAAACCAGAGTCATTCTCAACTTTTGCCTTGAATAACTTGAATTTTTCAAATGCTTCATATTTCTCTCTCAAATATGTAACCCACATCATTCTAGAAAAGTCATAAAAAAAAAGTATAAAATAACTTTCACCACAGGTTTATCTTAGTCTTGTAGGACCACATATATCTGTATGCACTAGATCCAACTTCCCTTTTGCTGAATAAGCTTTGCTCTTGAAAGTGCTTCTAGTCTGTTTCCCCATAACACATTCTCTACACATAGTGTTAGATGGCTTTACAATTTTAGGTAGATCTCTTACTGCTTTTGTCATACTTGCCTTCACAATGTTATCAAAATTAACATGACAAAATCTT
>MU223187.1:5893568-5928864 GCA_018584345.1 Thuja plicata | reverse complement strand
TCTGTTTCCCCATAACACATTCTCTACACATAGTGTTAGATGGCTTTACAATTTTAGGTAGATCTCTTACTGCTTTTGTCATACTTGCCTTCACAATGTTATCAAAATTAACATGACAAAATCTTCTATGCCATAACCAATTGTCATCACCATTTGCAATAAAACAAGAAGCTTCACATGTGTTCAATTCAAATACATTACCTCTGGATTTAGAACCAGATGCTATCAAGTCTCCTATTTTACTCTTGATAGAACATTTTTCATTTATGAAGTTCAGTTGATAACCCTTGTCCACTAGTTGTCCAACACTCAACAAATTGTACTTAAGTCCATCAACAAGTAATACATTGTCAGTGTTAGTCTTTCCATCCAAGGAAATAGATCCAATTACAATAATAAGTTCAAGAGTATTGTCACCAAATCTAACAACACCACCATCATGTCTTTTCAAACTCACAAACTTATTTTTATCTCCAGTCATATGATGTGAATAACCACTATCTATGACCCATTCAGATTTCTTTTCAACTCGGGATACTAATGATTTTTCTTCATGCATAGGTTCATTAACTTTAATGGAAATAAATCCAATTTCATCATAGTCACCATCTTCATCATCAGATATACCTTCACTAGAATAATAACATTCCTTATCCTTTGAGAACTTAGACTTGAAAAACTTAGGTTTGTGCTTTGGAATTCTTGTAGTACATCTAGATGCAAAATGACCGATCTTGTTGCATGAAAAACATTTCAAAGGTAATTTTCCCTCAAACTTACCCATACCTCTCTTTTCTATTTTGGCAATCAGTGCAATGATTTCATCTATCTTTCTTTCTTCTTCTTATATTTGTTCCCATTCATTAGCATAGGCTCCAAGTTCTTCTCTTAGGTCATTACTGCTCGTGCTTGTATTTCCAAGTAAGATTCTTTAGCTTTTGTGCACGGTTTCTTTGAAGGCTGACTCAACCTTAGGTAAAGTATCTCCCAATTCTACGGCTTCAAATGTAGTTAGCTTACCAATCAAAATCTCTCTAGTGAATTTCGGTGTCAAAGGTATGATCTCCTCTATATCTTGAACCTTGGTTATATATGCAGGTGTCAAAGATCTTAGTATCGTTGCAATCACTTCTTCCTCACTATAAGTTCCTCTAGAGTTCCTAATACCAGTAACTACCTCAGTAATTCTCTATGCATATGCTCTGATGTTCTCATCCTCTCTCATCTTCAGTGATTCCATCTTTGTCTTCTAGTTCTGTAGCTGTGCTTTCTTTGTAAACTTGTCTCCAACATATAGTGCTTCCAGTCTTGTCCAGATTTCATGTGCAGAGTCCAAGTCCTTCACTTCAGTAAATTCTCCTTCTGATAATGTGTTGATTAAGGATTCCCTTGTAACCATATTGCATGAGAATAGCTTCTTTTGATCTTCACTAGCTTTCTCTAATTCATCCTCAGTCGCTACATTTTCCTTCTTCTTTTTTATCATCCAGTAATCAATTCCCAAACATAGCAAATGTGTTCTCATCTTGTTCTGCCAACTGTCAAAGTTTTCAAGATCAAACTTTTGACTATCCTTCCTGTAGTAATTCATCTTCAAGATCACCTCAAGTTGTTAAACTTTCTCTCTGTGGACCAATAGCTCTGATATCAATTGTTAGGAATAACAGTCCATAAGACAACTGAGAGGGGGGTGAATCAGTTGCAATCTAGATTATTAAACTTTATACTTTGTAAACCAAATCTGCAAATGTAAATGATAACACAGTAATAGCCAACACCATAACACAATATTTTTTGTTGAGGAAACCTTGTTAAAGGAAAAACCTCGGTGGGAATTAACACCCACAAATAATGCACTGAGAGTATAGTATCCCTATTAAAAGATATTAGCCTTGTTAGGAGCTTGTTACAACATTACAGTACACAGTCCCTGTTAGGAGATAGACCCTGTTAGGAGTTAAAGAAAATAGTAGGCTCCTCGCCAAGGCACACTACCCAAAGAAGGTTAAATCCACCCTCAAGGATTCACAATCTGAATCAAGTGTAAAAAGAAAATACACATTTCAGCGAATTGTCTGATAGCAACTGTCTTTGCTTGATCAGTTCTAATGAATTATCAAATTTTCTTGCATCCAGTAGTAAACAAGCTTTGCAGCTTCCACACTTCTCTTTCTTTTCTTTCTCTCTCACAATTATCCATAAGAATTTATCATCCATATATACCCTCTTACAATAATTCATTAGGTCGGCCAATTAATCTTTCCTAATACATAATTAACTAGGTCAGCCAATTAAGGATTTCCATCATACAAATAATTACATAGCCCCTTGCTAAGATACACACGGTATCTATAACAAGTATACAACATTTACAATCCATTACATATACTTCTAGATCCATAATTCATGCTCACAATTAATTTTTCATGCTACATGTCTGAAGTTGACTAGGAAATAGGTCTTCTCCAGAATACACGCCATAGATGATGTCATCAGTATCCAATCAACAATCAAACTCAACCCATTACTCTACCATATGTTAGTTGTCCATCAGTAAGCTTGTAAGTTCTGAAATATCTTTGCCAGAAATATATACCCAAAATACAGAGACCTACTCTATCCAAAATCACAGTTACAGTCCAGAAAATCAGTCTTCACTAAATCAACTATAACATCCATAGTATGTAACATAAAGCCAAGCGACCTTAGGAATAAGGTCAACACACATCCTTCTACATAAATCCAACTTTGATCATTTTGAATCATTCGTACAGTGTCCGTACACTCCTACCAGTTAAGTAGCTAGTCTATCTTCTCCATAGAAATATATGTTGACATTAGTGACAAAACATGAATATCAACAACATGATCAGTAACCAAAACTGATATTATCCAAAAATCTCTTTGGTTTCTTGAAATCTATGAAAATATGTATATGACCAGTCAGATAATATCAATTTGACATCAATGACAATACAATACATTAACTGATTTAATGTCTTGCATTTACTTTCTGTAGCTCGGTGATCATCAACTTATCAACTTCAAACATTCAATCAGTTATAGTTCATCAATATCTCCCTTTGGCATTGATGGAAAAGTACTTATCAAAACAATATGAAATATTCCATATTATACCAAACTTATTTTTCTATAACTAATTCAAATATCTGAATCTCAGTAAGCTCTTCTAGCTTAGATTTTATTTTTGTAGAGTGTTATCTTTATTCTTCATTCCCTTCAATGGATAGATGTGGCAACTTTTGATTTTGTCTCTCCCTTTGTTGTAGAATCTCTTATCCCTTTCTTGGATAGATATGCAGTGTTAACTTTTCTCCAATTCTCTCCCTTGGATGGATGTTTCTTTGAATCTTTCTTTCTCTTTCCTCTCCCTAATGGATATTTTTCTTCTCTTCCTTTGGATGATTTAGATAGATATTTCATATGGATATATTCATTGAGTACATCTCTCCATATTCATTAATTATATCTCTCCCTTTGACAGCAATGCCAAACAAAAAATGTCTCTACTTTCGATCAGCAATACAGCTCTATAGTAGCCAACAATTTCTCTAGTGTTTGGTTCAGATAAGTACCTTTTTGTACTGTTGTGTCATTGTAGTCCATTTTCAAGCTTGCATCAACATGATTGATCTTCTGATAATGTGTAAGTTGATGCAGCCTTCTAGTTAGCTTAGTGACCAGTAGACAAGGATCGTACCCCTAGTCTCTTCCTCAGGTACTCAAATGTATCTTTTGGTAATGGCTTTGTGAATATGTCTGCTAATTGTTCTTTGGATTGTACATATTCTAGTATCACCTCTTTTTCTTGTACTTGTTCCCTTAAGTAATTATACTTGATAGCAATGTGCTTTGTCTTAGCATGCATTACAAGGTTCTTTGAAATGTTGATAGCACTTGTATTATCACAATAGATAATCACTAGTTCAATAATTTCCACATGCATACCTTTCAGTAATTGCTTGATCCATGCAATGTTAGAGAAATTTGCAGTAGCAGCCACATATTCTTCTTCTGCAGTTGATTATGAGATGCATCCTTACTTTTTACTTATCCATGTGACAAGTCTGTCACCCATAAACAATGCTCCTCCACTTGTGCTCTTTCTATCATCTATGTTTCCAGCCCAATCAGCATCGGTATAGACTTCAAGTTCAAATTTACCTTCTTTATTATACCACAAGCCATAGTATTCAGTATTCTTTAGATATCTCAGAATTCTTTTGATAGTAGTCATGTGTGATTCTTTGGGATTAGCAAAGAATATTGCAACTATTCCAATTGCATGTACTATATTTGGTCTAGTATGTACAACATACATCAGTTTTCCAATCATAGATCTATATAGGGATTGATTTACCTCTGTTGACTTGTCTTCCTTTGTCAATTTTCATATGTGTTTCAACTGGTTTGGAGTCCTCCATTTTGAATATCTTGAGAACATCTTTGATGTATTTGTATTGTGTGATGTAGATGCCTTCATCCTGTTCAAGAATCTGTAGACCAAGAAAAAATTTGATCTCCCCAAACATTGACATCTCAAACTCTTTGTTCATTTCATCAGCAAATGATTTGCATAACATATCATTACCTCCAAATATGATATCATCAACAAATATCTTAGCAATCAGAATTTTATCATCAGTATCTTCTTTTAAATATCGATTATTGTTATCACGTATTCTTACAAATCCAATACTTATGAGATAAGAGTGAATTATTTCATACCATTCTCTCAGTGCTTGTTTCAATCCATACAAGGCTTTGTGTAGTCTACAAACCATGTTTGTCTTGATAGGATCAACAAACCCTTCAGGTTGTTCAATGTATACCTCTTCTTCTAGTATTCCACTTAGGAATGTAGATTTGACATCCATTTGGTATACTTTGAATCCTTTGAAAAAAACACAAGCAAGTAGAATTCTTATGCCTTCTAGCCTAGCAATGGGTGAAAAGGTTTCTCCATAGTCAATACCTTATTCTTGTGCATACCCTTTGCATACCAATATTGTTTTGTTCCTTGTGACTTCTCCATTCTCATTCAATTTGTTTTTGAATATCCATTTGGTACCAATGACATTCTTGTCATTCGATCTAGGTACTAATTGGTTCAGTACACCCATGATAGTCACTAATTGACTATCATCCTACAAGTTTCATGTTTGTAATAAAGGGATTGATCTTAGAAGATCATCCTATCTTGGTTTTGGATCCATGAGTGTGTGGTCAAGGATCTCTTATGCAATCTTATGAGCTTAGAGATGCCTTAGTCCACTTGGATCACCTAGTTAGGCTTATGTTGCTTTAAGCATGTTTTTATGTTTTTAGAGTCCTTAGTGTTAAATCCTTTAAATCCATGTCATTTTAGGCATTTCATGTCAATTTTATAGGTTTTGATTCATTCCAAAATTCTTCGAGTGCAAAAAGACAAGATTTTTCCAAATGTTGCAAAGTTGTCAAAAAGTCGCTCATGCAACTTCCAAAAGTTGCTCGAGAGTTGCAAGATGGAAGCCCAATAGTAATAGGGCATTTTTGATTGATCTAATTTCATATTTAAATTTTTTTAAGTGCTTACTTTGAACCTACATGATTAGAAGTTCTGTATTGAAACTTTGATGTATGAGAAGTGGAATATGAAGAGTTTTCTAAGCATTTCTGAGCTGTATGACCGTATCTGGTGTGGAATTTGGAAACCAATTAGATGTTTTGAAAGTCTTATGTGTTAATGTTACTTTTCAGTTGGTTATAAGTCATTTAGTTTTGATTTGATAGGTTTTTGTTTCATTTTTCAAAAAGTATTCTAAGAAAGAGCTTATTTGAAGCACAATTTGCAAATGGAGTCCTAACTTACATTTTGAATGATGGATTTCTCTAAGATCCTGTAAAATACAATTTAGGATGGTGTATTTAATTATTCCAAAAGCTCAGGAGATGGCTCAAAGGTTAAAGCCCTCATGCATCAAGCCCTATACTGAATATCTCAATGTATTAAGCCTAGAATGAAGGAGAAGGAAGTGTTATGTTTGCTAGATAGTTTGGTTAAGTGAACTAGGAGTTGATTTGAGTTTTAGGGAGTTAATTGAAGACATATGAAGCACTATTTAAATCCCATACACCCAATTTATAGTACTTGCCTTGAAATCCAAGCCTAATAAGGCCAATTAGGTATGTGAACTTGGTGAGTGTTAGGTGTTGCAGGAGTGGAGCTGGAACCTAGGGATTTTGGGTTCAACATAACTTCCAAAAGGGTATCTAGATATATCCTTAGTTTTCTAATTGTTGGTCAGGAGGAAAAGTTAAGGTTGAAAAAACACTTGGACATGGCTATAAGGAATTCTAGGACAGTCCTAGATAAGTACTGTACAACAGTTGGAGGACTAAACCAAAGGGTGATTCTTGGTCCTTATGACATAAGAAAGGTGTACCAATAGTTATTTTGGTTCAGTGAAGTCATTGGTGAAGAATTCTAGTTTGAGGCTTAGAATAGGGCTAGTGTCCCTAAAGCTCAAAAGTGTAAGTTCTTGAATTGGATTGTATTCAATTAGGAAGAGTTGAGAAGTAGTCCTACCACCTTGGGTAGGTAGAAGATATTGTATATGAAAGGATCTGTGATCCTAGGAGGATATAATCTGACTTGAGTATCTCTTTGAAGGAAAAGGAGAAAGACCACACTTCTTGCTGTCACCTCTGCATTAGGTGGTATCAGAGCTTAGTAAAGCTCTTGGGAATAAGAATGGTAGAGAAATTTAGTGATACCAATGAAGAGATCCCTTTGAGGGTCACCAACATGGAGCTAGCCAAGATTGTGAGGGAGCAGGCTACCAAGAACAAGAAGACGGAAGAAGAAATAGAGAAATTGAAGAGTTCTCAGATACATAGGACTAATGGTGATGATTCAGAATCAGACCAAGAAGAAGAAGAGGAGGAGAGTGATGTAGAGAAGCCAAGGGTTCCAAAAGAGAAAAGGATCTTAGAATATTTGGAGAGATTGGGTGGGAGAGATAACAAACTAGACTTACCAATGTTTATGGGCAAGATGGACCCTGAGGAATGCATGGATTGGGTGGAGGCTCTAGAAAATTATTTTGAATGTGAGGATATCCCTATCTCACAGAGAAAAAATATTTCCAAGTCCAAAATGAAAGGACCTGCACTAAGTTGGTGGAACTTCCTACAAAGGGAGAGGGTGGAGAAAGAAAAGGACCCTATAACCACATGGAAGAAGATGTTGAGAGAAATCAAGAAGCAATTTGTTCTTGAAGCTAATTAAGTAACTTTGCACAAGAAGTTACAGGATTTGAAGCAAAAGGATCTTGATGTGGGATCTTACACTAATGAATTCCACAAGATCTCTATGAAGACAAAGACCCCTGAAAGTGAGAAACAAAAACTTGCTAGATACATGAACGGGCTCAAATACAGTATTCAGGATGAGCTAAGTTTGTTTTTTCCCCAATATGTACACCAGTGCTATCAGATGTTTATGAAGATTAAAGAGAAACAAAAGAGGAGAGGAGAGCAGAATAATAGAGGAAGGGGGAATGGTTTCAAAGGTAGAGGAAGTTTTCAAGGAAGAGGATCATCTCCAAGACCACAGGGAGAATCCAATCACCATGATTATGATAGAGAGCAGTATGATAGACACAATTTCAGAGGGGGAAAGAGGCAATAGTAGAGGAAGATCAGGAGGTAGAAGTAACTCCACATTCACTGAAAAGTTTTTCTCTTGCAATAAGATTGGTCACCAATATTTTAGATGCCCAAACAAGGCCAGTACATTAGGAGGAGATAGAAGATTCCAACTCACCCAAGATGAGGACTATCAAAGCATGGATTCCTACCAAACCACTACATCCAGACCTATAGACCCTAGTCAAGGAGAATGTATAATGTTCAATAGGAAACTCTTGAAGATGCCAACTCCCAAGGAGCCCCCACAAAGGAAGAGTCTATTCAGAACTCACTACAAGGTACTTGGTAAGATTTGCAAAGTTATTGTTGATTATGATTCTACAAATAATTTAGTTTCTAATGCAATGATAGATAAGATTGGTTTTAATAAAATACCCCACCCAAGCCCCTATAAAGTATCTTGGCTTAATAAGGATCAACAAAATTTAGTAGATGAGCAATGTTGGGTAGAGTTACGGGTAGGAGAATATAAAGATAAAGTCTTGTGTGAAGTTGTGAATATGGATGCATGCCATCTTCTCCTAGGAAGACCTTGGAAATATTATGTTGATTCCCAACATGGGGGTAAGAAAAATGTGTATACCTTGACTAAGAATGGGATTAGGTACACTATGATACCTCTCCCTGATTCTGAGAAAGACAAAGCCTTAACAAATAGTGTTACCTTGGTGGGAGAGAAGGAATTTTTGAAAGTCCTTAAGGAGAGAGGCACACCTTGTTTTTACATCATAGTAAAGCCCAAGATAGAGCCTAAGAAGACACAAAAAGGTCAAGAACCTTAGAGAAGTGTTGGCCCCAAAGAAGTAGCAGATTTTTTAAACAGATACAAAGGAATAGTTGCATACAAGAGTACTGATGTTTTACCACCACAGAGGGATATTAGCCACTATATAGACCTCATACCTGGTTCTACATTTCCAAATAAGGCTTCTTACAAGCTAACCCCTGACCAAAATGCAGAATTGCAAGACAGATTCAAGATTTGATGGAAAAAGGTTTCATTAGGAAGAGCATAAGCCCTTGTGCAATCCTTGCACTCCTAGCACCTAAGAAAGAGGTTACATGGAGGCTATGTACTGACTCTAGAGCCATCAATAGGGTAACCATCAAATATAGGTTTCCTATGCCAAGGATAGAAGATCCCATAGACTGCCTAGGAGGAGCAAAATATTACTCAAAAAATGATCTAAAGAGTGGGTATCATCAAATTAGGATCAGAGAAGGAGATGAGTGGAAGACAAATTTCAAAACCAATGAGGGGTTGTTTGAATGGGTAGTGATTCCCTTTGGTCTCTCTAATGCTCCTAGTACTTTTATGAGATTGATGAATGAGATCCTTAAGCCTTTCATAAATCACTTTGTAGTTGTTTATTTAGATGACATATTGATCTTTAGTAAAGATAAAGAGGAGCATTTGATACATCTAGATATGGTAATCAAGAGGCTACATGAAGAAAATTTGATGATAAATTTGGAAAAATGTGTGTTTATGCAAGAGGAATTGATATTTCTTGGATTTGTCATCTCCAAGGGTAATTTGGAAATGGATTCTTCCAAGATTGAAGCCATACTGAATTGGCCCACTCCAAAATCTTGTAGTGAGGTCAAAAGTTTCCATGGGCTAGCTAGCTTCTATAGGAAATTTGTGAATAATTTCAGTGGGGTGAGTCCACCAATGATAGACACTATCAAAGGGGGAAGGAAAAGCAAGTTTGTATGGACTGATGCTATAGACAAGTCCTTTGAATATTTTAATCCAAGAGTCTCTCAACAACCCATATTAACACTCCCTGATTTTAACAATGTGTTCACCATTGAATGCGATGCTAGTAAGAGAGCTATTGGGGGTGTTCTCAGTTAAGAATGGAGACCTCTGGCATTCTTCAGTGAAAAACTTAATGAAGCTAAGTAGAAGTACTCTACATATTATTTGGAGATCTATGCTATGGTCCAATTACTGAGAAAGTGGAGGCATTACTTATTTCCAAACAAATTTGTTGTATTTACTGACAATCATGCTTTGAGTTTTCTTAACAGGAAGGAGAAATTGAACCATAGACACCTCAATTGGATGGAGTACTTGCAAGCATTCACTTTCACCATAAAGCATAAAAAGGGAGTAGCTAACAAGGTAGCTGATGCATTAAGCATAAGGAATTTGGCTATACAAGAAGTGGCCTTAGAAAGTGTAGGTATCTCTATCTCAAGGATATGTATCCCAATGATGCAGACTTCAAAGAAGTTTAACAAGTGTGTTTGGAACTAGGAGATAGATATCACACTGAATTTGTAGAATATATGATTCAAGAAGGATTGTTGTTTAAAGGGAGTCAATTGTGCATCCCTGATTGTTCCATGAGGGTGAACATCATAAAAGAGAAGCATTGTGGATATCTATCAGACCATTTTGGTCTTGACAAGACACTTGAGCTAGTAAGAAGGTTCTACGTCTGGCCCAAAATGCAGACTGAGATAAGGAGACTTGTGGAGTGTTGTCTAGCTTGTCAAAAAGCCAAAGGCACCAGTTCAAATGCAGGATTGTACACACCATTACCCATCCCTAAAAAACCTTGGGACTCCAATAGCATGGATTTTGTATTGGTTCTTCCAAGGAAAAAGGCAAGCTATGATAGTGTTTATGTGGTTGTAAATAGGTTCTCCAAGATGGCACACTTCTTACCTTGTAAGACTACACATGATGCCTCAAGTATTGCAAGGCTATTCTTCAAGGAGATTGTGAGACTCCATGGTTTGCCACTTACCATTGTTTCAGACAGAGACCCCAAGTTTGTGGGACATTTTTAGTGTACCCTATGGAAAAGACTTGCAACAAACCTAGCCATGTCATCTTCTTATCACCCTCAATCAGATGGACAGACTGAGGTCATCAATAGATCTTTAGGAAACTTGCTAAGATGCCTGACAAAGGAGTATGGAGTGGCATGGGAATCAATCCTTCCTCAAGTAGAGTTCTCCTATAATGACTCTGTCAACAGAAGTTTAGGACTCGGTCCTTTCCAAATTGTTTATGGATCACACCCTAGGGGTGGCTTGGAACTAAGAAACATTCAGGATTTTGGCCAGAGGAGTGCCCAAGCTGAGGATTTTGCAGAGGTAATGAAGAAAATTCATCAACAAGTGAAGGACAGACTGCAACAAACCTCTGAGAAGTATAAACAAGCAACATATGCCAAAAGGAGAGATGTCCAATTCAAAGTTGGAGACATGGTTATGGTCCACTTGAAGAAGGAAAGACTACCTAAGGAAAAGTACACCAAACTGATGATGAAAAAGATAGGCCCTTTCAGAATCTTGAAGAAATGTGGAAATAACACATACCAAATTGAATTACCTTCAACCATTGGTTTATCCCCCATTTTCAATGTAGCTGACCTATATCCATACAAAGGTCTTGTCACTGATGTCTCCATTTAAGGTACTCAAGATCTACCACAGGACAAGGAGCTACAAGATCTACCAAAACCACCAACACAAGAGATTAACTGTATAATGTACAAGAGGATAGCCAAAAAAACTTGGAGATCCACCTTATATGAATATATAGTCAAATGGAAACACCATTTAGTAGAGGATGCTACTTGGTTGACACTTGAGGATATCAAGAAGATTGGTTTCAATCTAAAAGATCTTCCAACTCAAGGGACTTGAGTTAATTTTGTCTTAGGGAGTATGGTGTAGTGCACCCATGACTGTCACTGGTTGACTTTCATCCTGCAAGTTTCATGTTTGTAATAAAGGGATTGATATTAGAAGATAATCCTATCTTGTTTTTGGATCCATGAGTGTGTGGTCAAGGATCTCTTAGGAAATCTTATGAGCTTAGAGATTCCTTAGTCCACTTGGATCACCTAGTTAGTCTTATGTTGCTTTGAGCATGTTTTTATGTTTTTAGAGTCCTTAGTGTTAAATCCTTTGGATCCACGTCATTTTAGGCATTTTATGTCAATTTTATAGGTTTGGATTGATTCAAAAAGTCTTCGAGTGCAAAAAGACAGGATTTTTCCAAATGTTGCAAAGTTGTCAAAAAGTTGCTCATGCAACTTCCAAAAGTTGCTCGAGAGTTGAAATATGGAAGCCCAATAGTCACAGGGCATTTTTTATCGATCTAACTTCATATTTGAAGTGTTTTTTATTGCTTACTTTAAACTTACATGGTTAGAAGTTCTGTATTGAAACTTTGATGCATGAGAAGTGGAATATGAAGAGTTTTTCTGAGAATTTCTGAGTTGTACGACCGTATCTGGTGTGGACTTGGGAAACCAATTTGATTTTTTGAAATTATTATGTGTTAGTGTTACTTTCCAATTGGTTAGAATTCATTTAGTTTTGATTTGATAGGTTTTTGTTTCAGTTTTCAAAAAGCAGTCTAGGAAAGAGCTTATTTGAAGCACAATTTGTAAATGGAATCCTAACTTGCATTCTGTCTAGTGGATTTCTCTAAGATCCTAAAAAATGAAAGTTAGGATGTTTTATTTAATTATTCTAAAAGCTCAAGATATTTCTTGAAGGGTAAATCCCTCATGCATCAAGCCCTAGGTTGAATATCTCAATGTATTCAGCCTAGAATGAAGGAGAAGGAAGTGTTATGTTTGTTAGAGAGTTTGGTTGAGTGAAATAGGAGTGGATTTGAGTTTTAGGGAGTTAATGGAAGACATATGAAGCACTATTTCAATCCCATACACCCAATTTCTAGTACTTTCCTTGAAATCCAAGCCTAATTAGGCCAATTAGGTATGCGAACTTGGTGAGTGTTAGGTGTTGTAGGAGTGGAGTTGGAACCTAGGGCTTTGGGGTTCAACATAAATTCCAAAAGGGTATCTAGATATATCCTTATTTTTCTAATTTTTGATCAGGATGAAAATTTAAGTTTGAAAAAACACTTGGAGACAGGGCTACAAGGAATTCTAGGACAGTCCTAGATAAGTATTGTATGATAGTTGGAGGACTAAACCAAAGGGTTATTCTTGGTCCTTATGACATAAGGAATGTGTCCCAATAGTTAATTTGGGTCGGTGAAGTCACTGGTGAAGACTTCTAGTTTGAGGCTTAGAATAGGGCTAGTGTCCCTAAAGCTCAAAAGTGTAAGTTCTTGAATTGGATTGTATTCAATTGGGAAGATTTGAGAAGTAGTCCTACCACCTTGGGTAGTTAGAAGACATTGTATATGAAAGGATCTAGGCTCCTAGGAGGATATAAGTTGAATTGAGTGTCTCTTTGAAGGAAAAGGAGAAAGACCACACTTCTTGTTGTCGCCTCTACATTACTAATGTCCATGTTTTGTTCTTTTCAATTTTCTCAATCTCTTCATTCATTGCACTAACCCATTCTTGATTCTCAAGTGCATTATTGACATATTTAGGCTCAAAATCACAAATCAAACATCTAGTGTTCAGTTTGAGCGGGATTGGTGCAAAGGATGTAGAGAGAGATGGGAGATAGCGGAGAAGAGTGAGGAGGCAGTGAGCAGCCAAATTCAAATTTGAATTTGAGTGGGACTGGTGCGAAGGATGCAGGCACTTATGAGTACAGCAAGCTAGAAGATGCTAAGGACAAAGGGAAACAAGGGAAGGATCTTGAAGTTGGACTTGCCCCTGGGGACCAGGGGGGCCCAGGTCTGGTGAGTCAGGGGAAAAATAGGAGAGGAGCAAAAAGTGGGCTTCCCTCTTTGGAGTTAAACCAACAGGTAAGTCATCCTTACCTCTTGTTAAGAATATTTTGAGACCTTCTCAAGGGAGTTTTTCAATATACATTCTGGACCAAACTATTGATCATTCTATTGCTAGGATGAAAAACTCTCTGGTTGGGAGATTTCTGGGGGTTAGACCCAACATTGAAGTGGTTAGGGCTTATGCTTGTCATAAATGGGACCTGAAAGGGCAAGTGGATGTGGTTTCTATGGAAAAAGGATGCATGTCCTTCTTCTTCTCTTCTGAAGAGGATACAATGAAAATATTATGCAATGGGACATGGATGATAGGAAAAAATACTTTGGTCCTCCAAAAATGGTGTCCTAATCTGGTATTTAAGGAGGAATTGGACCAGGTACCAGTTTGGGTTAAGCTCCATGGCCTTCCTCTGGAATATTGGATGGAGGATATATTTGTTGGGATAGCAAACTCCTTTGGGGAGCTGCTATCAATAAATAATGTTACTGCTTCAAGGAGAAGGCTAACGTATGCAAGAATATGTGTGAGGATAATATAGGACACTGATATGATAGAGAAAATTAATATTCACTAAAAATTGGGATCATGGGAATAAAATATTGAATACAAAACCATTCCTTTTGCATGTTTTCATTGTAATAAAGCTTAACATTGGGCTAAGAAATCTTTGTCAAAGGTCATCCAGAGAAAGACAAATAAATGGGTCCCTATGGAGAAGGCAAAGACAGATGGGGGAGAGACATCAAGGGCAGCCCAAATTAATAAAAAAGTGGAAAATGCTCTAATATTGGAGATTGGTGATGAGAGCATGACCAATGACCAAATAAAAAATGGGGGCTCATAGAGTAATGAATGCAATGAATGTCCTCAGGAAAAAATGGAAGATCAAGGGGAAGAGGGGTAAATTCATGAAGAAGGACAGTGAGAAACTATAGCTATAGTGGCAATAGAGGGGGAAGGGAAGGAACTAACTATCAGCTATGACGATGTCAACCAATTTGAATGTAGTTTAGAGACTATAATCTACAAAGTGGAGGAGGATGTAGCATGGCAGGACGCCCAACAAAGTAATGTTTTAGGTCAAGGGTCCTCAGATAATTCATAGAACATGCCCAAGGGGATAATAAAAACACTATTTGATGCCAAAACACCTAAATGGGGGGATTTTATGGTCATACACCAAGCTCTTTTGGGGTACCAGAGTGAACTAGAAGATGGGATAGAGAATCATGGGGAGAAGAAAAAATCAAAGAATGATGAGGGAAATCCAGGCAGAACAATAAAAACAAGGAGTAGCAAAATCGGGGATGTGGGAGGAATGATATCCTTACCGGGTCGACCTTCGAGCTAGAAACTAAGAATTAAGGAGACTAAAAAGAACATAGCAGATGGAAGCCAGCTTACCATCCTGGAGGTGGGATCCTTTGTTAAGGTGTGAAGATTATCTATTGGAATATAAGGGGATTGAATAATGCCCACAAACAAGATATTGTTAGGAATATGATTAGGGATAATAGTTCAAACATTTTTTTAATTCAAGAAACCAAAATGCTTAAGGAGAAAGTGGAAAAGCTCAGATTTTTCAAGAATGGCAATATTTGTGGGGGAGATTCTGAAGGAGCTTCTGGGGGTTATTTATCAAGGAAATAATTTAGCTTGCATTAGGTTCAGGCATATTAAGGATAATGCTTCTTGGGTGCTGACTAATATTTATGCTCCTAATACTAAAAAGGGTAGAGAGGTTTTTTGGAACAAGTTGTCCTCTCTGAGAAATTATTTTAGTAATGAGGAATGGATTGTTATGGGAGATTTTAATACTCCCTTAAAAGAAAATGAAAAAAAAAATGAGGAAGCCAAACTAATCTAGAAAGTAGAATGGATCTTATGAATTTCATAGATAGTCAATCTCTCCATGATATTGAGCTGCAGGGCATTAATTACACTTGGACTAATAGAAGATGTGGCCAGGAACTTATCCAGGTTAGACTTGATAGAGCTCTCATTAGCCATTATTGGTTCAATCATTACTATTGCTCGATGTCTTCTCATATGCGGGTGGGATCAGACCATAACCCTATTACTTTTATGGCGGATCCAATATCCAAGAAAAGGGAATTTCCTTATAGATTTGAGAAAATGTGGACTATGCATCCACAACTTGAACAAAAAATGGAGGAATGGTGGAAGATCAAAATCAAAGGAACTGTAATGTTTATTCTGGCTAAAAAAACACAAACATGTCAAGGAGAATATTAAACATTGGAATAAAGAAACCTTTGGCAACATCTTCTCTACTAAGGCAAATGTTTGCATGGAGTTGAAGGACATCCAGGACAATATTCAGAAGGAAGGGTATGCTAAGATATCAAGAGATCAGGAGAATGAGAAACTGGTCGAGCTTCATGACATAATTTCCAAAAAAGAGACATTCTGGAGACAAAGGTACAAAAAGATATTCCTGAAGGAGGGAGACATAAATACCAAATATTTCTTCATGACTACTCTTAAGCACAAAGTGGCTAATAGAATATCTAATCTTAATATCAATGGCACCCTTTCTAATGATGAAACGGACATCAGAATTGAGGCCAAGAATTTTTTCAAAATCTTCTTCAAAAAAAAAATATCTGAATAAAGAAGAAGAAGGGGAATTTCTGGAGTGCATTCCTCATATCTTGAATGATAACCAGAATGCGGGTCTTAATGCTATACCCTCTAACTCTGAAATTAAAAAGGTTGTCTTCTCTTTTGATGGAGACAATGCCCCTGGTCCAGATTGCTATCCAATTTTCTTCTTTTAAATGTATTGGAATATTATTAAAAAGGATGTAACTAATGTTGTTAGAGAATTTTTTGGATCTAGAAAATTGCTGAAGGAGTTGAATGGCACTTTTCTAGCTTTAATACCAAAAAAACAAGGGGATGATAAAATGGATCAGTTTAGGCCTATTATTTTATTTAATACTTCCTACAATATTATCTTAAAGGTCCTCACCACAAGGATATTATCTATTCTCCCTTCCTTGATATACTGGCAGCAAAATGGTTTTGTGCTTGGCAGACAAATCATAGATTCCATTATATCCATACATGAAAATGTGCACTCTCTGGCGATGTCGAGGAAGGAAGGCCTCATTATCAAAGTGGATTTATCAAAATCCAATGATAGGATTGATTGGGAGTTTCTAATGAAAGTGTTGAGGGCTTTTGGATTTAATAAGAAAATTACTGAACTTATATAATAGCTTATATCTTCTGCTACTTTCTTAGTTTTGGTTAATGGATCTCCTACTTATTTCTTCAAATTGAAGAGGGGTTTAAGGTAGGGGGATCCTCTCCCCTATCCTCTTTTTCCTTATGGATGAATTTATGGGTAGGTACATGGAGAACTTGGTTAGGAAAGGGGAAATAAAAGGCTTAAATCCTTCTTCTGTCAATCAAGTTTTCTGCCATCAGCAATTTGTTGATGACTCGATTATTATGGGTGAAGCTTATATTAAAAATGCTATCAATATTAAACATGCTCTAACAAAATATGGGACAAATTCAGGCTAGATTATCAATTGGGGAAAGAGTTTTGTGTTTTTCTTTAATGTTCCTGAAAAAGGAAAGACAAGAATTGTGAGGATTTTGGGTTGCGATATGGGGAATCTTCCAGGAACCTACCTTGGTCTCCCTCTTTGTTTGGAACCTCCTGAAACCTTCTGGAGTTCTTTAGTGGATAGATATCGCAACCAAACTGTTGGTTGGAAAGGTTTGTTGCTGAATCAAGCTGGCAAGATTCAGATTCTTAGATCCACCCTCCAAGGTCTCTCTCTTTATGCTTTGAGTATCTTTAAAATCCCCAAAAAGTTTGGAGAAGCAATTGAAAAGATTCAAAAAACTTTTCTCTAGACAGAAATGGAGAAAAAGAAGAGGATAGCTCTTATAGCATGGGATAAGATCTGTCAACCTGTTAAAAAAGGGGGTCTTGGGTTACACAAAATTAGAAATCTTAATGACCACCTCCTTGCCAAACTTATATGGAGATACTATAATTCTAGGGGAGAATGGACTCTTATATGGGATAATAAAAACAATAAGGAGTGACCAAACCTTGCTACCTTTCTTGACAGGGACAGGGGAGTTGGAGGATCTTTTATAAGGAGAAATTATATGAAAAATAAATAAATTATAAGAAAAGGTATCAAGTAAAAAGTTGGAAATAGAAGATATTTTCTTTTTTGGGAAGATGAGTGGATATTACAAACCCCCCTCAAGGAATGCCCTGGATGGAAAGAATTTGAGAGACAATGCAAAATTAGATTTGGGAGGAAAGTGGAGGACTATTGGGATAGGGATCACTAGAAAGATCTAATGGTTATTGACAACACAATGGGACAACTCAATAAAATTCCAAATTATACTATTCTGATTAAGGTGGAAGACAGGATTATATGGAAGTACATTATGAATGGGAACTTAACTATATCTTCTTTGTATCACCAGGAGTTTGAGGATCTTAATGAGCCATGTTGGGATAAATCTTGGATTAAGGACCTCACCCCTAAGATCAATGTCTTTTTTTTTTTTTTTGATGCAAAACAAGGTTTTGACTAATGATAATCTTAGAAAAAGAGGTATGATAATTATGAACAGATGTTACCTTTGTAATCAGGATGAGGAAAGTGTGGATCGTATGTTTATTCACTGTCCCTATGCTAGGGTGATTTTGGAATACTTCCTTCAAATTCTTAACATTGAGTGGGATTTCCTTGAGGATATGAAGAGTCTTTTTAACTCATGGAGCGATCCTTCAAAGAATGAAACTATGGTCAAGGTGTGGAATTTTGTTCTTCCCTATGTCTACTGGGGAGTTTGGAAAGAAAGGAATAAGAGAGTTTTCAGAAACAAAGTGGCTAGTGAAAAGGAGGTCTTCCATAGAACTAAGAGATCTATAAAAGAAAACTTATTGTTAAAGGATAGAGATATGGAACCTCTAAATGAGGAGGATATTGCCTTCTTCAATAACTAGAAAATAAAAGGAAATTTCAGGAAACAGAATAATAAAGTTAAGAGAGAGGAAGCAAGATGGGATTGCCCTGCTAGTGGATGGATGAAATTCAATTTTGATGGTGCCTCAAAGGGAAACCCGGGTGTGGTTGGGTGTGGGATTGTCATAAGAGATGAACAAGGAGTTTGCAGGGGTATTAAAGTTATCCCTATTGGCATCCAAAATAATCATAATGTAGAGGTGAGTGCTGCCCTTCAAGGAATTATCGTAGCTAAGGAGAAAGGTTGTAATAAGGTATGGTTAGAGGGAGATTCCCTCAATATTATAAAATGCCTGAATAATGAAACTCCTGCCTCATGGTCTATTAATAACATAATGCAAAAAGCTAAAGCTATAATCCAATCTTTTGAAAATTGTATTGTTTCACATAACTTTCGAGAGACCAATGGTGTTTCTGACTGGGCCGTCAACATGGAATGTAAACTGGAGGTGGTGACGCAATGGAATAATAGAGAAGACATGTTGTATCAAGCCAAATCATTACTGGATAGTGACCGTTTGCGGAGTAGACAAAAAAGGTCATAAATGGTATGTTTAATAAAGTTTTTTAATGCAGAAGTGATTTTTCATAATTACTATCTAAGGAGAAAGTACTTAGTGGTGATTACGAGTTGGATGTGCCACAAATTCTGGGTATATTTGGCTTTTCTGAGAGTGAGGTGTGGTATTATTAACGGTATTCTTAAGAATTATCACAGAGATATAAATTCATACCAAAGAGCTAAGATGGGTGGTAGTAAGAAGCGCGTGGAGCCTGTAAACTGCGATGAATGGAGAGAAATGAAAAAAGTTTGGAAGATTCTGAAGGATGGTGGGGTGGAAATATTTAACTTTTATCTTATAGATAGAAAATGGGACAAACTAGTGCCAAATAGTGGTCGAAATAATGTTTGCACAATAAGTCTATTGGTAAACACACATTATTGGTGAAATGCAACTTCTAAGAATATAGTATATGATATTATCAAATGTTAATGTGTAAAGGAGTATTAATCATTCATTTAGTCATTTTTATTATAAGGGTGACTAATTATTTAGTTATTTATTTAGTCATTTATTTCATCATTTTACTCGATGACCAAATTGGTCATTTATTTAGTTAATTATGTAGTCATTTTACCCGATGACCAAATTGGTCATTTATTTAGTCATTTATATTTGTGAATTGCAAAAAAATTGTAGAACATGATCAATTTTAGTCCCCTGGTCATTTATTTGCCAAATTCTACTAGTGGGTGTTTTTGGAAAGGCTTCATAGTAGAAACCCTACTGTTTCAAGGATTTTTTCTAAGACCTGGAAAGATGGTAAGGTGATGGTGGGAAACCAATACATGGAAGTAATAGAGGAGATAATAGCTGAGGCTACTGGAATGGGCATGGAAGGAATCAAGTTTTATAGAGACAAAGCTATATCTCATAAGGCTTGGGAGAAATTCTCGGAGTTTGACAAAGAGAAGGCCAGATTCGTGAAGGTGGATACTTCCTACCATAACCCAAAGCAGATATCTAGGCCATGGAGGTATGTTATCCATGTAGTCATTAGCTATATAATGCTTGATGGTTGGTTTACCCGAGAATATGGTCATCATTTTATGCTATTGAATCATTTCAGACATAATGTGGAAGTTTTCTTGCCCTTTTATTTTCTTAGTTCACTGGATTTTACAATTAATAGTCTATAGAAAGACCCGAAGGGTGATCATGCCTCTCACCAAGGTCTTATGTTGTTAATCTAGGATGTTCTAAAAACTAAGAAGGTGGAAAGACCTTTGCTGAAAAAGAACCATAGGGATGAGGAAGAAACAAAAGGTGATGAGGATGATAGTATGTATGAGGAAGAAACAGAGGACAATGAAGAAGACTCCAAGGGGTACAAAACCCCTTAAAATGCTACTAAAAAGGGTTCTTCATCTAAGAAAAACCACAAGAAGCCCTTTTTGGAGGGATCTAATACTGATAAGGAGACTGATGAAGATATTCCAAAGGGGAGTAAAATGAATAAGAAAAAAGTTTTTAAAAAAAAAAGTATTTATGCCAAGAGGAAGACTTTGGCAGAGGATACACAAATAGAGAAGGAAATAGAGGATGAATAGGAGTAAAAATAGAAAAAGAGACCAAGAAAAGAAAGTGGGGAGAAGTGATGGACAGAACTAAGAACAACCGGGAAGGTAAAAACCCTAGTAAGAGGAAAATTGTGCTTTCCTTGGATGAGGAGGATGTGATGGAGAAGGAGATGAATACTGAGATTGACCTCGGGGAGGATGATAGGGAAGAGAATAGGGAGGACAATAAAGATGGTAAGGAAGAGGACCAAAATCCCACAGGGAAAACAGAGACCAATGAGCAGAAGGATGATGAAAAGACAAAGGAGGAACATGATAAAAGAACCAAAAAAGAGGAAATAGGGTATGAGGCAAAAGACTCCCACAATAATGAGGAAACATGTAAATCTTATGTGCCTGATGATATAAAGAAAAGAAAGGAATGTCTTGCGGATTTCACTTGCATGGTGGGAAATATTTTAGATGACAATGCTAATATGACAACTCAAATACAAATTATGAGAGCTAAGATAAATCTCATAAAAAGCATTATCATTGGTGAGAAACCTATTGTTGTATGCCTGGACAAAATGAAAGAGGTGGTTGGCAACTTGGAAGCCCAGGTGGAAATTGTGAACAAAGTTTGCAAGATGGAGAAACAGCTGAAGGACATCAATGACAGGGTGGAGGAAGAAGACAGTGCAAGGAAAATCAACATTCTGAATATTAAGGTGGAAAAACTTGAGGAAACGGTGCATAAGATAGGAGAGAAATGCCTGGTGAGACTTAAATCTTATACTGGGCATGCAAAGATCTCGAAGGAAAAGTTGGATCAGGGAAGAGGGGAAAAGGATGGCAAAGAGGTGGAGGAGACTACTAGACCTGATACTCACATAAGGGATAGCACTAAAAAGATGAGTCCAAAGGAGGATAAAGAAATAGAAGACCTCAAGAATTCTGTTAATCAGATGTAGATCGTGGTCATTCTAGCCCAGGACATTGTGGATGGCATGTAGCTATCCTTTTTAGGGTCTATCTTTTTTGTTGTCCCTGTCTTTTTCTGTTTATCTGTGGGACTTTTTTATTAGGCTGTTTGTTGGCTAGACTTGTTTGCTTTCCTCTTTTGGTGCTAAGGCAAAGTTTTTTTATCTTTATTGAACATCTGTAAGACTTTGTTTAAAGGTTTTGGGTCCTTGTAAAAAATGGTTTTACTTAATTAGAACATCTAGTGTTCAGTGACTTACTTCTTGTTCTCATTCCAGCATTTTTGTCTCCTATGATCTGGTCCTGTGGATGGTGTCTTCTGACATACTTGGAAAGTATCAGTTCAGATCTTTGTTCATCATTTTGATCATCTTCTTGACCTTCATTTTTTATCTCCATCGCTCGTTTCATCATTGTGAGCAATTTCCTGATTTTTGGTGTGTGGAGCCTATTGCTCAAGTGCATTGTTATGTCGCTCGGTAGAAATACATTGTTGCTTAGGTAGAGTGTCAAGTTCATCACTATAGACAAATCTATTGTAATCTTCTAGTTTCTTTCTACTTTCCTCATCATTTTTCTCAGCAAATTCATCCACTTTGACATTTACACTTTCAATGATTTCGTTAGAGGATTTGTTAAGACATTTATAATCCTTGCTTTTGGTAGAATAACCTAGAAATATTCCTTCATCACTTTTGGAGTCAAGCTTTCCATTTCTATCATATTTTAAAATATAACATTGACTTCCAAAAATTCTAAAGTAACTTACATTGGTGTATATCCATACCATAGATCATAAGGTGTCTTATTGGTGTCTTTCTTTAATTGAACTTGATTTAATGTATAGACAGTAGTACTTACAGCTTCTCTCAAGAATGTTTGTGTGATGCATTTTTCAATCATCAGTGTTTTGGCATAATCAACAATTGATCTATTTATTCTTTCAGTAATCCCATTTTGTTGTGGTGTTCTCGGTGCATAAACCTATCTTGTAATTCCATGCTCATTACAAAAGTTAGTGAATTCATCATAAATAAATTCTTCTCCTCTATCTGATCTTAGACATTTTAATTCCATTCCACTTTGTTTTTCAACTATAGCTTTATACCTTTTAAACATCTTAAATGCTTCTGATTTCTCTTTTAAGAACATAATAGTCATCATTCTAGAATAATCATCAACAAATAGAATGAAGTATTTATCACCATAATAGATCTTTGTTCTCATTTATCCACATAGGTCAATATGGACTAATTATATAATAGCATTAGATGTGTAGGTTTTTCTCTTGAAACTAGACTTTGTCATTTTATCTTTTTGACAATTCTTACACATGACATGGTCAGGCTTTGACATGCTCGATAAGCCTCTTACTTTTCTTTTCTTGCTTATCTTGACCATGTTGTCAAAGTTCACATGACATAACCTTTTATGCCACAACCAAATGTCTTCATTTATAGCCAATAAACAAGTGGTCTTAATATCATCAAGATAGAATAGGTTACCTTTTGTTTTTTCATCAATACCAATCAACCTTCATGTTTCATTATAGATCTTTGCCTTTTTGTTCCCAAATGCAACTCAGTGTTCTGTGTTATTCAGCAGTGAAACACTCAATAGATTATAGTTAAATCCTTTCACCAAATATGCATTTTCACATATGATTAGATTATTCAACATGATGGTTCCTTTACCTTCAACTGGACAAGTGAGTCATTACCATTCTTACTGATCCACCATTATAATATTCAAAAGTTTCAAACTTTTCCATATCTCTAATCATGTGGTGAGTACAACCACTATCAATAATCTGGAAATTATTTTTACTAACCTTAGATATGAGTGTAGTTTCAACATAGCTTTCTTCTTCATTTGAATCATCCTTCATAGCAACAAATACCACCTCAATATCTTCATCAGACTCGGTGTCAGTATTTTTAGCTTTGTTCTCAGCCAGGTAACAAGCCTTCTTTCCTTTGTCCTTGTAGTCTCGGTTATCTCTTCTGTCAGATTGTCGGTTGCTTTGGTAGTCTCGGTCATCACTTCTATCAAACTTATTTTCATAAGATTTATCATTGCTTCTGTCATATTTTCTCTTGTTAGGGCATCTAGTAGCAAAGTGTCCCATCTATTTGCAATTAAAACATACCAATGGTAATTTACCTTTGTATCTACCTTTGCCTCTTTGCAATCTTCCATCCATTAGTGCTTCAATTTCATCAAGTTCTTGTTCATCACTATCACTTTCACTATCATTTCTCATAGTGTGTTTATGACTTGATTTACTTATTTTCAAAGAATACTTGAATGCAGACTCAATAGTTGGTAAGACACTATTGTCAAATTTAATCATCTCAAATGAAATAAGTCTACCAATCAAACTATCTAGATTAACATTTCTATTTTCTACTACTCTCATTTCTTGTATTGCAGATACTTTAATAGCATAAGCAGGCAGTAAGGTTCTTATAATTTTACTTACCATTGTTTCTTCTTCAAGTACACCTCCTACTCCTCGGATAGCATTAACAACCTCTTTGATTTAGCTACTATACTGAGTGATGTTTTCTCCTTCTTTCATTCTTAGGTCATGAAACTTTCCTCTTAGGCTTTCAGCCTTAGCTCTCAACACAATTTTATCTCCTCCATGTACTATCTTGAGTTTGTCTCACATTTTCTTTGCAGTAGTGCATGATTTGACATCTTCAAATTTAGTATCCAAGAGTGAGGAAGCAAGTTCTATCATCATATAATTGTGTTCATGTTTCTCTCTCAATTGATCAACTGTCGGAGGTCCAGTAGATAAAACAAATTCAGTATCCAAGTACTATGTGACATCATTTCCAATACCTGATAGGTGGAGTATTATCCTACTTTGCCATGATGCAAAGTTGTCCTTGTTAAACTTAGGCACATCCCTTTTACTCATCTTGTGATCTTTAGCTTGAGTCTTTAAACTCTCTTCCAAGCACACTAGCTTTGATACCAATTGTTAGAATAACTAAGAGGGGGAGTGAATCAATGGCCTCAAAAATTAATCCAATAATCCAACCAAAACTTATATCACATATATAAAACCTCTAGTTATTTCACTCCTAAAAGATGTATGCCTTGTGTAAATCTAACATATATATAGTGCTCGGTGAATATACTATTTATCATTTTCTTAAGCTTTACCGAATAGCAGTTTATATTTTCTTAGCCTTTACCGAATATCATTAAATAAACTTAGTGTTTACCGACCAATCCTATTTTAGTAATGTGTAAAGAAAAACATCAAATCAATGAACCATATACACATTTGACACATGGATTTTTAACGTGGAAACCCTGTTAAGGGAAAAACCACTTGGCATCGGTAACCCAAAATTTTCACTCTTCAGAAGTGAGCTTGGTGAAGAGCCAGCCCTGTTAAAGGTTACAAACAAACTGTTAAGTGCGAGCTTGTTAGAGGATTTAAAACCATTGGTTATTCTTTTGACCTTGGGCATTCACTATGTTGTCATCAAGAAAAAAACTTTTGATACTCTTGAGTATCTCAATACATTAAGGATTGTTAAATCCCACTCGGTTAAGAGATTTTCCGAATCAATGGCTAAACTGAAACAGTAAATGATCTGTTCATTAATACAACTTTATTTTGTAGATGTTCAAATCTATTGTAAGTCCATAATACCTTTCTGATCAATATGCTCTCCTGTTCCTTTTCTCCCCTCCTTTTTCTTTCTGCTCGGTGAATGTTTTTGCTTCTCTATTTCTCGGTGTCTGCAGAATTCTTGGCTTTGTTCTTCATCCTATATGATCATATCTACATGAAGACTTCTATCTTCACCAGAATTATATTCAGCATTCCTCTTTTTGATAATGAATTACTTGTCTCTTTATATAGACATAATTTCACCGTTCTTCTGTCCTTGTCTTTCTTGTTCTTGATGTAGATAGCTTTCTTGATCCATGAATCTCTCCATGCATTGCTTTAATCTTTAAAGCTTTTCTTTAGATTTATTCCACAAATCTCTCCTTGTTTTTTGTGCTTTAAATCTTCTTCTTATCCTTAGTTTATCTAATCCATGAAAACAAAGTAATCAGTTAACTCTATATATAGCTCCTACTAGCTAAGTGTTTTTTTCATTTCCTAACTTTAGTTCTGATCGATTATCAACTCTTAGTTTGCTCAGTCATTGACTCTAGTTGTCCTCGGGCATCAATATTGTTCGTTGATCAATACTGTGAACTGCTTGGGGTTCACTTTAGTTATGCTCAGGGTTGCAGTGCTCGGTATACACTGTGACTTTTTTGGGTTCTCTATCTGTTGGTGTGCACTATCTATCGGTGTTTACTATCACTCGGTGTACACTGGATTTATATGTTTACCAATAAAATAAAATTTATCTCTATGGTTTCTTGAAGTCTATGAAAATATGTAAATGACCAATCAGATTATATCAAGTTGACATCAATGATAATACAATACATTAACTAATTTAATGTCGTGCATTTACTTTCTGTAGCTCAGTGATCATCAACTTATCAACTTCAAACATTCAATCAATTATAGTTCATCACGATGAACATTGTAAGCACTTGGAGAATTTTTTTCTTAAAGCTCTAGAATATGGGATATCTCTCAATCCCAAGAATTACAATTTTGGAGTGACTAAAGGAAAGTTGCTTGGGCATATTGTGTCTAAGGAAGGGATAAGGATCGACCTGAAAGGATTGTTATTATTGATAGAATACCTATCCCTAAAATAGTGAAAGCACTCCAATCATTCTTTGGTTAGATTAACTTCATCAGGAGATTAATATCAAACTTTGTAGAGATATTTAACCCCATTGCAAGGATGTTGAAGAAGGGAGCGAGTTTGGACTGGTCAGCTGAAGCTATTGATGCCTTTGAAAACATTAAGAGAGAAATTAAAGAGGCCCATGTATTGAAATCCCCAAACTTCTATAAACCCTTCCATATATTTTATTTTTCTTCATACCATACCATAGCAATGGTGATGTTGCAGAAGAATGATCAAGGACATGAACAACCTATTTCATTTTTTAGCAAAACCCTGCAAGTTGCATAATTAAAGTATGACATTACTAAAAAAAAGATGTATGCACTAGTTAAAGAAGTAAAATCTTTTAGAACTTACTTGGTAGGAGAAGAAGTAATTGCATATGTACCAAATGTTGCGGTGAAGGATATTTGTAGACAATATGAGGTTACTGGAAGAATATGTGGATGGATGAATCAAATTTAGGAATTCTACATAACCATCTAGATTACCAAATTGGTGTGAGCTCAAGGGTTAGAAAAGCTAATGGTTGAGTCAAATTTGGAGGTCACCCAGGTAAATCAAGTAGATTTAAAGGATGAAGTTACAAATATTGAGAGGTTTCCTTGGTACAAAAATGTTGTTTATTATCTCAAGCATATGAAATGTCCTAGGGAGTTGAATGATAATAAAAAAAATTCCTTGAAGTTGCAAGCATCCAGGTATGTTCTTATTGAAGGAGATCTTTATTGGAGCAATTATGAAGGGGTACTAATTTTTTTCTTAGGTGAACATCAAGCTAGAGACGTTACAAAGAAACTACATGATGGTGTATGTGGTGGTCATTTTTCAGCGAAAACAACTACTCAATTTTTTTTTAAAGAAGCTTATTATTGGCCTAATATATTCCATTATTGTCATAAATATGTAAGGAAATGTGAGTCGTGCCAGAGATTCTCCAAAAAATTGAAATATCAGGGAGCAATTTTGCTTAGACCTTTGCAAACCGAGGAGCCTTTTCAAATGTGAGGCATTGATTTTGTTGGTGAAATTCATGAAAAATCAAGTGGAGGACACGGGTGGATCTTAATGGCTACTGATTATTTCACTAAGTAGGTGGAGACAATACCCACTAGGCAGGGCACTACCAAAGTGGTGACAAAATTTTTGATGGATAACATCTTGACTAGATTCAGAGTTCCATGCAAATTGATTACAAACAATGAGATGTGTTTAAAATCTAGAGAGTTTGTGGATATTTGTGACAGCTATGGGATTACAGTTTCTTATGCTTCTTCTTATCACCCTCAAAGAAATGGATATGTTGAATCAAGAAATAAAAATATATTGAAAATCGTCAAGAAGATGTTGTTTAATAACAAGAGGGCATGGGATTCCAAGTTATCATTGACAATATGGGCTGACAGGATAACAATTAAGAACTCTATCAATTTCTCACCTTCGAGTTGGTGTATGGAAAAATGTGAGGTTACCATTAAACAATATGTTACCTATTTATAAATTTTTAATTGGAAGGTATTGATGATGTAAATTTTATGAGTAACATATTAGAGCAGCTGATTGAACTAGATGAAAGTAGAAGAAAAGCACAAAAGCATAATGAAAAAATACAGATTCGGTATAAAAATCTACATGAAAAAAGAACCACTGATAGGATCTTTCATGAAGGAGAATGAGTGTTGAAATGGAATGCAAAAGATAAAGATAAAGGAAAACGTGGAAAGTTTGAATCCCTTTGGGATGACCCGTATGTGATTATGAGCAAGGGACAAGAACACTCTTATTATCTGTAGAACACTTCGAGATAAATTCAGGAGCTACCTGTGCATGGATAGTTCCTAAAAAAAATTCTCTTGTTGTAGAAGAATATGATCTCATGTATAGTAGTGTAGATTTTTCCTTTTTTGTTTTTCTTTTTTTCTTGTGTTAGTGTTGGTGCTACCGTGAATGGGTCTATTTTTCCAAAGATACTTCATAGATTCTTGTAGGTATTCAGAAAAATACCTCATCCCTAGATATAGCCACTGTTGGGACCAATTGTACAAATATAATTGAATATTTTTGAAGTGCTTCAATGTTATTACTTCAAATATTAGTCAAGTATTTACCGGTGGTATGATCAAAGATAAGTGTTAATGTAATTAAGAGGTGATAAGAATGGGAGTCATCGTTATTTCGTAAGGAAGCACAATTGAGGAGTTTCAGAGTAGCGTTGGTCGCTATTTCGTACTAAGGAAAATATGAACATCACAAAATAACAAAGGGATCATTGTTTTGCATAACAAGGTTTAGAAACTTTGTGAGATAGAAATACATTAATGTTTGCACAGACAGATTACAACACTTCTAACTAATGAGGTGGCAACTCATTAAGTGAGATGACTCCACTCGCATGAATGTTTTAAGACTTTTAGATTATGGAATCCACATTATTTTTTGTTGAATATTGACATAAAGCAACGTAGCAAATTTGTTGAGATGAAACAATTGGGAATCTTAATCAATTCGAAGGGAGAAGGGAGAAGTTTCTAAAGCAGTAAGTGAGATTTAAAAACTTTCTATATGTTTATTTTCAATCAGCAGTATGCCTAGGATGAAGAAAGAATTAATAGTAGGTGATATTGTGATTCACCCACCTCAATATACAATGTTGAAAGTATTACCTAAGTCACAAAACATAGGCATCAAGGGTTTGTTCTCAGATGCATGGTCGGGGTGTGGAGACTCCTTTATCCCAGTTCATGGTAGGTCTCTCTTCTGGTCTTTCTATGCAAATATAAATGAAAGAATCCCACTTTGTAATCCTAGGAGGTTGGATATGGCTAAGATAATTATCCCCAATGTGTTTATTGGTGCTAAATTAATTGGTGCCCTAGCGACACATTATAAACCTGAGATCAGGGTGGTAAGGAGAGAAGACAGGAATCCACTCTTAGTCATTTCAAAAGATATGATACAACAATTTTTTGGGTTAAACATGTAGGCCCTCACCAAAATAGATAGAGAGAGGTTTCCTCTAGACTATGAGAGAATGGTTAAGAGTATGGGTTTGAAGGAGGTGGCTTTATTCATATGTATGGGTCACAATAATAAATTGGTCCAGCTAACTGGTAAAGCCCTTTTTTCAACAAATGATTTCATGCATTTCTTTCAGAGGACATATTGGCATTGGGGGAAAATATTTGGAGAATACCATAAGACAGTAATTCCTTTTGACCTCATGTACATGTCCATGAGGACCCAACACTCACATCTTTCACAAGAGTTTGGCATTGCTTCAAAGCTGGAGAAAATTCTACATAAAGAATTGATTGAGTGGAAGGAGACTAAGAAATGTAAACATTACTCTTTAATTTTTCATCTCCTTTTATTTCAAAATAATGTTGTTTTCAATCATTCACTAAGATTGACTATTATGGACGGTCGGGGAACCAAATTACCAGTTTAGTTGTGGTGCAAAATCTGGGATAAGCACAAAAAAGATAGTAACTACAAATTATTCCATGACAGGTTTGTGGTATGGATTTTCAGAGCAATAGGAGGGAATATAGTAATAATTCTTCCCAAGATCATAGAAATCTTAAGACCAAAAGAAACTAAACCTGATGAATATTTCACACACAATTTTGCAGATTGGATTTGTAAAGTAGATCATACTATTTTTTTGGTGTATGGATGTAGGCAAGATCCTCACAAACTTCCCATTTTTATATCAGAGAGAATAGCATTCATGGAGTTCATGTGATAGCTTTTATGGTTTGAAAATGAAACAAACTCCTCAAGAAAGAAAGTAACCTTTTTGCCTAATGTGACTAGATTTGCAGGGTTTTCTATAGGTTCCGGAACTCTAGATAAATTGCAGGAGTGTTTGCAGTCTTATCATATGGATAGTGTGAAATAAAGGAATTATGACCCTAAAAATAATATTAGGTCCATGATCAAGGATCATCATCATTCTCTTGATTTGCTCGAAGATATTGCAGGAAAATGTCAAGATGTCCCAAAGATTCATCAGAGATGGAACAAGGTGAAAGTCCTAGTTGAACTGGAAAAGGAAAGGGCTATGAAGGGGTTGCCTAAGTTCCATAGTGAGGAAGATAATGAGATCTTGAGGATGGAATTATGCATCCAAAGCCTTGATAAACTATAGGGGAAGAGTATTGATACATCAGAAGTAGAGGTTAAGCCTCCTCCCAAAAGGCCTAGAAAAGTTATTATGGTATATATAGATTATGACTCCTCTTCACCAAAGAAGTCCAAGGTTGAAAGGCCACCCTCTACTATCCCATGTGAGCCATCAGAACAAAGAGATGATATAGACAAGATTGCATCCACCTTGAGGGACATGAGGCAAGCTGTGGAAGCATGACCTTCTTCCCCACCCCCGGTGTATACGGAAGAAGTACATGGCCATAAAGCTTAGATGCAGGAGGATGAAGACCCTATAATTATTGGATATGAAAGGGAAGTAATATCTGCCAGGTTCATTAAGAGATATGAATTCATCCATTCCTAGGAGTTCAAGGACTTTTGAATTCAAATGAAAATGAAGGACTTCAAAGAATAGAAGCAAACTCATCTAATGGGAATAGAGGAGTCTAAACATGAGGAAATTGTGAATAAACTACTTAGGGATTTGAATTTGGATACTGTGGATTGCACAGTGGAATATGCTAGAGAGATGTTGAGAAAAGGCGATATATTGTTGGTCCCTAGTCTCACCTTGAAAGAAAATTTTCTATTGGACCAAGTCAAAAAGAAAGAGGATCCTAATTTTGTTGTTGGGTTTGATACTAAGGAAAAGATCATCAAATCAAGATACAATCTTATGACAGAAACACTAGTCACATGGGTAAGCTTCAAATGAGCTTATAAACCAAAATTAATTGATTTCTCTAAAGGTGCATATGGGTCAGCAATTGTGAAAACATTGGCTAATACTAACCCACTAATCTCTACAAGTGAATTGGTATTTAGGGAAATTTTTAACAAGGGCCAGATCAAACACATGCAAAATGAGCTGCAATATTCTATGGATAGACAAGTGGAATTGAACAAGGTGATCAATGAGCTCTAGCTTTGATTGACAAAACATGAGAAGGAAATTCAGAGTTTAAAGGGAACTAATCGGTCTTGGGCCCTTGTGATCCATAACAGTACTTCAAGTATGCCTTCTAATAAGAAAAATAATAAGTCCCAAGGAGATATAGGAGAGATGATATATACCAGAATAAAACAAGAACTCTCAACACATTTATTTTCTACTTTCTAACAAGTCCTCTCCTTGCAAGTGAACCTTGTAATCAGAAAGTGCAATGATGTGTGTGAAGGATATTTCTCCCTGAATGAGATGTCTAAAAATTCCAAGAAGAATAAAGCACTGTTACAAGATTTGTCTATAAGATGGAAACCCTCTTCCTTCAAAATAACATGTATTTGTGATGTGATACATTGAGATCCTGATGCTCCTGCTAACATTAAAGATACTAAATAGGAAATCATTGATTTTGTGTTTGAGGAGTTGGACTACGTTGCACATGAGGAAGGTAGGATTAAATAGAAATTGTCATCATTCAACACCATAAAAAATTAGATAATTCCTAAATTAATAAATAAGGAGGGACGCATTAAAAAATTGGAGGAATGGAAAATTAAATACCAGAATATGGTCCCTAGGATTATTGAACATTTGAAGGAAGAAAAGAATTTTTCTGTAGAAAAATTCAATATCTTCCTCGATAGAGTCATTGTCTTGGATGAAATATTCTCCAAATTCATAAATGAAGCTCAAGCTATCACTGGGAAAAGATGGAAGGAGTATCTCCTTATTGTACCTGATATCCTGCACTTTCAATGGTCATCACTTGCAAAAATTTCAAGTTGGGTCTAAGAATACTTGGGACCGGTTGCAAGATCATAAAGTGAACAAATGTGTTCAATGGGTTATTCCATGTGCAACATGAGTTGTTTCTTTTTTGTCTATTTTTTCTTGATTGTAATTTTTTGTTTGCTTTTGGTCGATTATGATTAGTGTTAGTTTTGAAATTTCATGGGATTATAAATCATCGTAAGGTTGTCGCTTCCCCTGATTTTGGAGGGAAACCACAATCATCTTAGATATAAATTAGATTTGACTGAAGGAAAACTCTCTCAATTGTACTTACTCTTTTTTATATTAATAAAATATAACCTATTTTCTTGTCCAGTTGGATACAAATTTGTATTTTAAGTTATTGTTGAATCTTGTCCCTCTGTCATAATAAATTCCAGGATTGATATTACCTTCAAAACTTGTGCACATAGGTAGATTACTTAGATATGAATTTGAAGAAATAAGCAGTGATTGTGAAGTATTATCCTATTGCTACTTATCTGGTTGGTTCCCCTGGAAGGATTAAATTCAATCAAGTAGATTGATGTTCAAAGTTCAACTTGTTTTGCATTAATAGGATTGGGTGATTGATGATACATTTGCAAGGAATACAAATTGTTTTCTTTCATAGGAGTACATGGTGATTTGGTGAGACTCTAACTCTTTTCCCGATTGGATAAGGGAATAGTCTTTATATATCTAAAGAGTGAGAAGATATTCAAAATTAATCATTAGCTTTCATTTCTAGTTTGTAGGAAATAGTCATAAAGTAGATAGTATAATTTGTTTGTTTAGAAAAAAAATTTGAGTTAAAGGATCATCTTAGCTTCGTTCTTGTATTTCAAGTTCATGCCATCTTGAAATTCAGAATCAAGAGAGAGATTGTATTTTCATCTGCTATAAAAAGCATCAACTTGGGAGAAAGTTGGTGAAGAGATTTACCCACCTAGGTCCTGCAGAGCCTAAAGTGCAGAGGGTTCCAATCAAGTTTGATTGACCCTCTCAATTGGCCAAATCTTCTAGAGAGTCTAATAATAAAGGTTGGAATACTTTTAGAACTTTACAATCTATTGATTTGGGAACCAACAAAGTTGGGGCTTGATTTCATTGGTCTCATTAACCCATACTCTAGCACATGACATATATGGATACTTACAACCATAGATTATTTCACAAAATGGACAAAGGTTGTAGCATTAAAGGAGGCAAATGAAAGTATTGTCTTGAACTTCTATGAAGATATTATTGCAAGGTTTGACATTCCTGATTCTATTATCTCTATGAATATTGATTCTATTATTTCAAGGTTTGGCTCTACTTTCCCCCTGTCAAATACTTATAACTTTGTAGTGTATGAGAATAGATTTATAATAATCTACAGATGATATGTTCTACTTAGAAATTATTCTTGGTGGTTGGCATTGTCAACTTGGGATGTTTGTCTGATCTATTTAAATAGCTCTATCCATTTTTTTGGGTGCAACTTTACGTAGTGTCATGTGTTGATCTTGGTATTGATTACAAATACTATGAATCTTATGCTGGCTCAATGAAATATTATTTACATTGTTTTTTCCCTCCACAAGCATTAGTGAAATAATTTTTGGGTTTATTCTTCTTAATTTATTCATTACACCTTTACGTTGAAATGATGAGTTGTGATTGATGAACTATAACTAATTGAATGTTTGAAGATGATAAGTTGATGATCACCGAGATGCAAAAGTGAATGCAAGACATTAAATTAGTTAATATATTGTATTTTCATTGATGTCAACTTGATATGGTTTGACTATTCATACACATACTATCATAACCTTGAATATCTAAAGAGACAAAGTTTATGTGGTCAGTAAAACATAAAAAGTATGTATACATCGAGTGACAACGAACACCGAGCAATTCACAGTGTATACCAAGCACAAAAGTAACCGAGAAAGTGTTACCAAGCATAACTGGAGTTGTTGATCGAGAAAAATTGGAGTTAAAGAATAAAAAAATTGCTTAGCTAGCAGAGCTACAATTTAGGGATTAACTAATTGATTGTTTTATTATCAATGATCAGTTAAGATAAAGCAAGGAAGGAGATTTAAAGCACATTTTATTCACAGTTATCAAGAAGAGATTTATGGAATAAAACTAAAGGAGAGCTTTACGGGATAAAGCAATGCATGGCAAGTTTTACATATCAAGAAGAGATCTACAACAAAAACAAGGAGATTGAGTGGCTAATCATGTCTATATAAAGAGACAAGGAATTCATTATCAAGGAGAGGAATGCTGAATGTTTGTGTGAAGATAGAACTCTTCATGTAGATCTGATCATACAAGTTGAAGAACATAACCAAGGAATTATGTAGACATCGAGCAACAGAGGACATAGCATTCACTGAGAAGAACAAAGAAAGAAAGCAAAGGAACTGAAGTGTATATTGATCAGAGAGGTATTATTGAACTAACAATATATCTAAATATTTTCAAATCAATGTTGTATTTTGGATAGATCATCTACTATATCAGTTTAACCATTGATTCATAAAATATCTTAATCGAGTGAGATTTAACAGTCCTTATTGTATTGAGATACTCAAGAGTATCAAAAGGTTTTCTTGTTGACAACATAGTGAGTCCTAGGTCAAAAGACAAACTGTTGGTTTTAAATCCTCTAACAAGGTCGCACTTAACAGTGTGTATTGTAACCTTTAACAGGGTTGGCTCTTCACTGAGCTCACTTAAGAAGAGTGAAAATATTTTGGGTTGCTGGTCCTCGGAGTTTCTTTTCCCATATTGGGTTTCCACATTAAAATCTATGTATCAAATGTGTATATATTTCATTGCATTGATATTTTGTTTTACACATTATTGAAACTAGATTGGTCGGTTAACACTAAGTTTATTTGCTGCTACTCGATAAAGTCTAGAAAAGATAAACAATATATCATACCGAGCAATTTATATTTGTTAAGATTATTTATGGCATACATCTTGATGACATTGGAACTATAAGATAACTGAAGGCACTATATTTGAGAGATAATTTTTTGGTTGGATCTTTTGGAAAATTTATTAAGGCCACTATTTCACCCCCCCCCCACTCTCAGTTATTCTAACAATCGGTATTAGAGCTTTGGTGCTTGGAAGAAAATTTTAAAGGG
>MU223187.1:5857071-5876142 GCA_018584345.1 Thuja plicata | reverse complement strand
TTCACTTGGAGGATCTAAGTTGAAATCTCATACATAAAGATTATGCATAAACTGTGTTAAATGAGAAAATGTTGACAGAGTAAAAGCATGGAACAAAAGATGTGAAAACTACAAGTAAGGACAGAGACTAAATCAGCATGGGTTTACACATACAGAAAGTAGACATAATGGAAAAAGTATTACAAGATATCTAGAAGCTTCATTAAACGAGACTATGCTTAATAGTTCTGAAATATTGCAGTGTATAATGTGTTTTAGATAAACTATTGAGACAGTTTCTTTTTGCAAAGTTTACATCTCATATAGATGTTTTGAAAAGATGAACATTCTTGATAACAGAACAGGGCATGTAATATTGATAAGAATTGTATATGCAGAAGAGGTTTACTATTTTGAAGTAAAATCCATGGGATTCACGAGCCCGTGCTCGAACCCCATGGGTTTGTTCTTTCCTAGGTATACTTCAAAAGAAAAACAGTGTATTTTTACATTAAAGAACAATAGCATATTAAACATATTTGTGTTTACATGCTAACAGAGATGCTCAAAGTTGTCATCAAGACTGTAAACTAAAAGTGTTTTTCAACATAATGTTGCAGTTAAATATCTTATGTGTGTTTCTTTTTCAAACAATGGAGTGTCATTAAACAGAGAAGCATATATTGTGCTTGCTAATTACTTGTATTTGAAGACAGCAAGAATGATGTTTTTATCAAAACACTCAGACAATACAAATCCTGTGGTTCACTTCAAAATGGAAACAAGCATCAAAATGACAACTCCAAGTGCAAAGTTGTGTGCTTATTTTAAAGGGATGCGAGTAAAAGCATGTGGGAATGACAGTGAGGTTCGACATCAAGCAGTACTGAAGTTCATGGGCTCGATAGTAAACAAATGATAGTTCAAAAGTTGTATGAAGATTTAAAGCTACAGTCGACATCAAACAGAGAGCACCAACATGCATTAAACATTTAGAAGGTTCACATGGATGCAATAAGCAAAGATAAATAAACAATAGAGGAGATGATCACTTATCTGTATATACAGAAGTTGCTGGAACATTATATTGTCAAATCATTGTTGTGTCAACTCGTAGTAGAAATGTGAAGCTTATGACTAAAAGATGTCATAAAGTTTGAAGAGAATACATTCACCGCACCTTTTAGTCATAAGCTACATTTCTATATGTTGAAGAGAGTCATGGTTTCCAGAAAACCCACATGGTGGTCGAGGTAAAACATTCATAAATTGGTCTGTTGCCCACATGTCTGAAGGAGGAAGTTGAAGTGAAAAGACATACAGAGGAGGCTGAAGTGTTTTTCTCAGTTACATATCACACAACAAACTGGGGATAAGTCTAAAAATATGACTGAGATATCCCCAGTTCAGAGCCAAGGTTCATGGGTCAAAATCTCAATCACAGTTTAAGACCACTCCAAGATTGCAGTGGTGTTGCATCCCGAATCTACAAGTGGTGGTAAAACAGAGAAGAACTCCCTGAGTCTTCTTCATACACTGCGGTTTAAAACCCAGAATGGTGGTAAGACATCAATACAGAACCCAAGTTACAATTGAATATGCAGTGCCATTTGTAAATGGTTTTGAAAACACTTCATCATCAAGTGTTCCAAGCTTTCAAGAAGACTGAAGATAACTTACAGTTGAAACCTGAAATCAAGAAAAAAAGAAGACCGAAGATACTATATCATCAAAACATCCCGACATTAAAGCAAGTGCAAGCAAACTTATAGTTGGAACCCAAGTTCTAAGCAGATGAAGATCAAAAGCCACGGCCTTTATTGAAGAAGAATGTGACAACAAAGATGTCATATGTTACATTGAGAATGTAAACGACATTTTTTCCCTCACAAAGCTCATGAAACTTGAAGTTTCTCTACAGAACAGAGGCAAAAACATAGCAGAGATTCATGTTTTCTAGTTTCAGACATGGCAGCACCACAGAAAAAAAACCCTAAAGATGCAAAATGAAACCGATAAATGGAATACAATGTATTTTACTCTCATTTGAAATCCATTGTCAGATGGAGTAAATGCAATTACAGTTCAAATGCATCGGCATTGCCACATTGGTACCTTTTTGTGCCACGACAGGATAAAACTGTCCATTCCAACTGGTGGTGATCAAATCAATTACAAACCATGCTGGTTACCTAACCACAGCAACATCAACCATAGTGGTATGGTGTCGGTTGAGTCAGAGATGGGTTGATGCCGAGTTGATAAGGGTTTCTAACCCTTTGATGTTAGGTAGTCGGGTTTTGAATAGGGTGATAGAACATTGCTAAAAAATGTCATGTATTCGAATGGGATATAATTGATACATTGGTAATTGGTATAGTTTTGGGGGGCTAAAACTTAGGGTTTTTTGTCTTAGGGTAATTTATTAAACCCTATAGTTGTGGAAAGGTTTTGGAGGGATTTCTTTTTGGAGGGAAGACTATTTGAAATAAGCCATGTTGGCTATTTAGAGGGAGTTTTTGTTTTATGTTTGGGGGGTCAAATTGGTGGAAAAGAGAGCTTTAGTGAATTTCTGATTCCTATAGCTATTGATTCATTTTTCTTTGTATTCCAGTTTAAGTCCATGCTTGTAATTTCGGTTGTGTGCAAGAGGATTTCATTATTCCTTGCCATTGCTCGGGATTTCATACATGCAACTTATATATAGATTTTGAGAAGAATATAGTGGCCTCACTTTTTTACATACATCTTATTGTGTTCATTTGTTCAAGTTCCTTTTCAATTTTCTGCATATAAGAGTAATACCTTTGGAATATGGTTTAGTGAATTGCATTGATTCCTATTCTATATTACAGAATATAAGCCTTTTGCAGAATATGCATGTTGTTAATGGTAAAAGTATTGCTTGTGGTCAAACCCTAGTTTTCATCTTCCAATTAACCTATGTATTGAGCAGTGAATGATAATGCAGAGATCCATCAGGTTATGATAAGTGAATGTCAGTTTGAAGCTTCAAAAGAATTTGAATCTCCTTGGTGTATCACTTTTTTCTAGTTTTTATGCAAGTTCAATTTTAAATCTCTCTTCCTTCTTCTTAGTTAAATTTTCAATCAGGAGGTGATATTCCATATCAGATAGGAACTGTCCTAGAATCCGGAGATTCTTCCTCATCCATAGTTCACCCACAGCTAGAGGAAGTTTCCATTGTCAGATAGAATTTCCATGAAGCGTTAATGCCTTATTTAGGGTGACAACTCTAAGCCTGAACAATTATATAAATTTTCTTAGGGTTAGGGTTTTGTATTATGTTGTATGTTTTACGACAGTATTGAGATGTAAGGGATTTTGCGCATTGTGATCAAATTGTAATCACTGGATAATAATAAGAGTGGACTTTTCTGTTTGGTGGACGTAGCCGAGGGATTGGGTGAACCACGTTAAATCTTTGTATCTTGTTTTCTCTTATGTTTTGGTTTATTATTCTCTGATATTATTTATATTCCTACATGTAATTGTTATTTATGTCTTGTTAATCCTAACAAGTGGTATTAGAGTGAGGTTGTCTTTAGTTATCCTCTGTAGGAAGATCTCACGCTTGAGTGGGAGTAATGGCAGATGAGGGTAGGTTGAAGGTTGAGAAGTTTAATGGACAAAACTTTCAGTTATGGAAAATGCAGATAGAGGACTATCTCTATGAGAAGGATTTATGGCAACCATTGGGAGGAGTGAGCAAGAGAGATTCAACTATGTCTCAGGAGGATTGGGATATTCTCGATATAAAGGCATTGGGTAGCATTCGCTTATGTCTGGCACAATCGGTGGCGTTTAATATTACCAAATTAAAGACAACTAAAGAGTTGATTGAAACCCTAGCAAATTTGCATGAAAAGCCTCCCGCTTCGAATAAGATATTTCTTATGAAGTGTTTATTTAATATGAAGATGGTAGAAGGTGGGTTAGTCACTAATCATTTAAATGAGTTTAATACAATTACTAGTCAATTATCTTCTGTGAGTATAAATATTGATGAAGAAATTAGGGCTCTTTTGATTCTGTGTTCTTTGCTAGAAAGATGGAGTAGCTTGATAATGGCTGTTAGTAACTCTGTTTCAAATTTGAACACCCTAAAATTTGATGATGTTGTTGGTGTTATTCTGAGTGAGGAAATTCATAGAAAAAGCTCATGCAGATCTACATCAGGTAGTGTTTTGAATGCTGAAAGAAAAGGTAGAACAAGAGATAGAGGAAACAACTCTGGAAATCATGGGAAATCACGAGGGAAGTCAAATGGAAAGAGGTATCAATCAAGAGAACCTAGCAACTGCTGGTACTATGGAAAACCAGGTAATAAGAAGAAACATTGATGGTCTCAGAAGAATAAAGAAGGAGACAAACAAGAAGGAAAATATGGTAAGTAATAAATTTGAAGATGATGTTTTGATTATTTCCCTTGAGAATGTTGATGATTCATGGGTTCTAGATTTAGGGGCTTCTTTTCATGCTACACCCCATAGGAGTTTTATTGATTATGTCCAAGGTGATTTTGGGCAAGTTTATTTGGGAGATAATGAACATTGTCAAATTGTTGGGAAGGGAAGAATTGAGATTAAGTTGATAATGGAAATCATTGGCTACTACAAGAGGTAAGACATGTTCCAAGGCTGAGTAGAAATCTAATTTCAGCAGGGAAACTAGGTGATGAGGGTTGAACAGTTAATTTTAATGATAAAAATTGGAAGGTTTAAAAAGGTTCCTTAGTAGTAGAAAAAGGTGTGAAAGTAGGCACCTTATATCTTTGTACATGTAATGTTGTTCCTTCTACTCTAATTGTTATAGAGAAAAGTGAATGTTCAGGAAGAGTTGTTGCATTTGAGCAGGTAGAAAATGAAACAGTCATTATGGATACCAAAACAACACTATGGCACAACAGGCTTGGGCACATGAGTGAGAAAGGTATGAAATTACTTCACTTGAAGACATTTTTACCAGGTCTGAAATGTGTAAATTTGGATTTCTGGGAAAGTTTTGTGTATGGGAAACAAAAGAGAGTTATTTTCTTGAAGGGTGGTAAGGAAAAGAAAGATGATAAATTAGAGCTTGTGCACATAGATGTATGGGGGCCAGCTCATGTATCTTCCCTTGGTGGCTCTTGGTATTATGTTACTTTCATTGATGATGCAACTAGGAAAGTTTGAATTTATTTTCTTAGGCAGAAATCTGATGTATTTGAAACTTTTAAAAAATGGAAAAGCTTGGTTGAGAATGAGACTGGTACATGATTAAAATGTCTTAGATCTGATAATGGTGGTGAGTATTGTAGCAAATAATTTAAATATATTGTTCCTCTAATGGTATTCATAGACAAAAAATGGTTCCAAGGACTCCACAAGAAAATGGAGTGGCTGAACGCATGAATAGGACAATAATGGAGCATGCAAGGACTATGAGATTGTATGTTGGGCTCCCCTTAAACATGTGGGAAGAGTCTATAAATGGTGTTGTTTATTTAATTAACAGAGGTCCCTCTACTCCTTTGGGTTGTGGTATTCCAAAGGAAGCATGGACTGGTAAGAAGGTAAGTTATTCTTTTCTCAGAACCTTCGGTTGTGAAGCATTTGCACATATAGATTTTAAAAATAGAACCAAGCTGGAAGAAAAATCAAAGAAATGTGTATTTGTTGGATATGGAATTGATTAATTTGACTATAGACTTTTCAATTTTGAAAATCGTAAAATTGTAAGAAGCAGGGATGTCATATTCAATGAGAAAGTGTTGTACAAAGATCTGTTGCCACAACATGAGAAGAAAGAAACTGATTATGTAGAGTTGGATGATACTCCAAAAGATAATGTTCCATTAATTCCTTATACTCCACAACAACAACAACAACAATAATAACAATAACAACAACAGATATCACACACCACAGTGAATGTTAGACGGTCAACAAGGCTAAGTAGACCTCCAGGTAGATTTTCACCTTCTTTATATTCTACTTTATTAACTAATGCTGGTGAACTTGAATGTTATAATGAAGCTATGAAGGTGGATACAAAGCTTTAGTGGGAGTCTACAATGACAAATGAAATGGACTCCTTGCTGAAAAACCAGACTTGGGATTTATCTAAGTTACCTGCAGGTAAACAAGCTTTGTAGAATAAATGGGTTTACAGGTTGAAAGAAGAAGATGGAGGTAAGAAGAGATTTAAAGCTAGATTAGTCATACAAGGATTTGTACAGAAACATGGTATTGATTTTGATGAGGTATTTTATCCAGTTGTTAAAATGACTTCTATTCGTATTGTTTTAAGTATTGTGGCTACTGAAGATTTGCATTTAGAGCAGCTTGATGTTAAAATAAATTTTCTTCTTGGTGATTTGAATGAATAAATATATATGGTACACCCACAGGGATTTGAGGTCAAGGGTAAGGAGAGTTTAGTGTGAAGATTGTAGAAAAGTTTATATGGCTTGAAGCAAGCACCTCGGCAATGGTATATTAAATTTGATACTTTTATGAATGAGAATGGATATACTCGATGTAATTCTGACCATTGTGTTTATTTCAAGAGGTTGAATGGTGAAAACTACATTATTATATGTTTATATGTTGATGATATTCTTGTAGATGGGTCTAACATGGATCATATTAAGGGGTTAAAACAACAGTTAGCAAAATCTTTTGCTATGAAGGATTTGGGGGCAGCAAAACAAATCCTTGTCATGAAAATTTGTAGAGATAGGAAGAACATAAAATTAACTCTATCTCAGGTTGATTATGTTGAAAAGGTGTTGCAGAGATTCTCCATGAAGGATGCCAAAGTTGTCACTACACCTTTGCCTGGTCATTTGAAATTGACTAAGGATATGTGTCCAAAGACACCAAAAGAAGAGGCAAAAATGTCCAAGATACCTTATGCTTTAGCTATAGGGAGCTTAATGTATGCTATGGTATGTACCAGGATAGATATTGCACATGAAGTGGGAGTCGTTAGCCGGTATATGAGTCACCCTAGGATTGAGCATTGAATGCAATAAAATGGATTCTCAGATATTTGAGAGGTACATCTAATAAGTGTTTACACTTTGGGGGCTCTACTACTACTGTTCATGGCTATGTTGACTCAGATTTGGTAGGAGATATATATACCAGGCGGAGTACTACAGGTTATGTATTTATTGTTGGTGGGACAACAATGAGTTGGATTTATCAGTTACAAAAGGTGAATGATTTATCCAATATAGAGGCAGAGTATGTCATTACTACATAGGCAACCAAGGAGATGATATGGCTTCAAATATTCATGGAAAAATTGGGACATCCACAGGTGAATAACTATATGTATTCAGATAGTCAGAGTGCCATTCGTCTTGCGAATAATTTTGCTTTGCACTCAAAGACAAAGCACAAATAGTTGCGATATTATTTCATTTGGTCAGTTTTGGATGATGGACAGTTAAAGCTGGAAAAGATACATACATATGATAATCCAACGGATATGTTTACAAAGGTTGTGATGTGGGAGAAGCTAAATTCTTGTTTAGTTTTGGTTGATCTTCTAAATTGAATATACTAACAGAATAGCAGAGTCCAGGAAGGTTGGATCCAGTGGGAGCTTCACGGGGTAGCAGTTTAGCTACAAGACCAGTCTCCAAGTGGGATAATTGTTGGTTTATGTGGAGTCTGATCAGTCCCCAAGTGGGAGATTGTTATATTGTGATGACTGATTAGGAAATTACTATCCAGGAAAGTGTTTTACCTTTCTGTAATGCGTGAGGCTTATTTTTGGCCAATTTCTAGAATGAATTGTTCTAACCCTAAAGAGGCATAAAGATTGTATAAATTTGCTTAGGGTTAGGGTTTTGTATTATGTTGTATGTTTTATGATGGTATTGAGCTATAAGGGATTTTGCGCATTGCGATCAGATTGTAATCACTGGATAATAATAAGAGTGGACTTTGTTGTTTGGTGGACGTAGCCCAGGGATTGGGTGAACCACATTAAATCTTTGTGTCTTGTGTTCTCTTCTATTTTGGTTTATTATTCTCTTATATTGTTTATATCCCTGCATTTAATTGTTATTTCTATCTTGTTAATCCTAACATCACCGAGCTGCAAAAGTGAATGCAAGACATTAAATCAGTTAATGTATTGTATTGTCATTGATGTCAAATTGATATGGTTTGACTGTTCATACACATACTGTCATAACCTTGAAGATTTGAAGAGACAAAGTTTATGTGGTCGGTAAAACATAAAAAGTCTGTATACACCGAGTGACAATGAACACCAAGCAGTTCACAGTGTGTACTGAGCACAACAGTAACTAAGCAAGTGTTACCGAGCATAACTAGAGTTATTAACCGAGTATAACTGGAGTTAATGACCGAGCATAACTAGAGTTGATGACCGAGCATAACTAGAGTTAAAGAACAACAAAATTGCTTAGCTGGTAGAGCTATAATTTAGGGATTGACTGATTGATTGTTTTATTATCAACGATCAGTTAAGCTAAAGCAAGGAAGGAGATTTAAAGCACATTTTATTCATAGTTATCAAGGAGAGATTTACAGAATAAAACTAAAGGAGAGATTTATGGGATAACGCAACGCATGGCAAGTTTTACGGATCAAGAAGAGATCTACGAAAAAAATAAGGAGATTGAGTGGCTAATCATGTCTATATGAAGAGACAAGGAATTCATTATCAAGGAGATGGATGCTGAATATATTTGTGTGAATATAGAACTCTTCATGCAGATCTGATCATATAGGTTGAAGAAAAGAGCCAAGGAATTATGCAGGCACCGAGCAACAAAGGACAGAGCATTCACCGAGCAGAATAAAGAAAGAGAGCAAAGGAACTGAAGTGTATATTAATTAGAGAGGTATTATTGAACTAACAATAGATCTAAATATTTGCAAATCAAAGTTGTATTTTGAACATATCATTTACTGTATCAGTTTAACCATTGATTCAAAAAATCTCTTAACCGAGTGAGATTTAACAATCCTTATTGTATTGAGATACTCAAGAGTATCAAAAGGTTTTATTATTGACATCATAGTGAGTGCTAGGTCAAAATAAAAACTGTTGGTTTTAAATACTCTAACAAGGTCGCACTTAACAGTGTGTATTGTAACCTTTAACAAGGTTGGCTCTTCACCGAGCTCACTTTAGAAGAGTGAAAATATTTTGGGTTACCGGTCCTAGGTGGTTTTTTCCCATATTGGGTTTCCACGTTAAAATATATGTGTTAAATGTGTATATGTTTTATTGCATTGATATTTTGTTTTACACATTATTGAAACTGGATTGGTCGGTTAACACTAAGTTTATTTGATGCTACTCGGTAAAGTCTAGAAAAGATAAACAGTATATCATACCGAGCACTTTATATTTGTTAAGATTATTTATGGCATACATCTTGATGACATTGGGACTATATGATAACTGAATGCATTATATTTGAGAGACAAGTTATTGGTTGGATCTTTTGGAATAATTGTTAAGGCCACTGATTCACCCCCCTCTCAGTTATTCTAACAATGATGACTATATAATGAAGAATATGCTTTGCATATTTTATAGAAGAAAATATGATGGTGCAAACAATCAAATCATTAAAGCGAAAAGAGGATTGATAAAGAAACAACATATTATCAAAGTTGATATAGTGACTACAACAACAAACTATAATCAACATTTTGTGAGTGTACTTTGATCAGTTCATATATTTTACTCCTTGATATTAGATACAATGTAATTCATTCTAGGGAAGACTTAATCCTCAGTGATTCTAAGATTTTATTTCTATTTGTATAAGGGACAGTGAGTTCCTTGGTCTCTGGCCTAAATCTTATAAACAATGTTATCATATAGTGAGTGTGTTTCTCACTGTATTTTTTCTGATTCAGGTTTTCCATATAAAAATCTTGGTGCCATGTGTTACAGATTCCTTGCTTTTAGATATTCATTTATGCAATTAGATTATATGATCAATTGAATGAATAATAATTAGATTCTCAAGTACATGTTGATTCACCCTCCCCCCTCTTAGCATCTGGTGGTGTTCAACATTAGGAACTATCTTCCATGACAGTGGGAAAAGATTAATAACAATTATAGTATTTTATGAAATATCACTTAGGCTAGTGATTGGAATGGATAATATTATTTTATTACATAGGAAAATACTCTAAACTAAAGATTCAAGAAACATGAACCAATATTTCCATATTAAACGCATGTAATTTGATACAACTTTAGATGCAAAGGAATATTTTCATAAAAAATGAAATTTAAAAAAAAAGGAAAACATCTTCTAAACTTAACATTTTTACTATCTTCTACTACTTTCAATGACAAATTTGTTCATGCACTAATTATTCTTTATCATGATCTTTACAATAACTTATTTTTTATATGAGTTATAAATTAGTAAACTTACATTGCATCAATTGTATACCTCTGGTACATCGTAGATGTGATGAAACCTTGAGTTTGAGAAATAAATTTTGAGTTTCACTTTTTGAGTATAATAACAAAATTCTACACATTCTAAAGTTCAAATTACAATAGAAAATTGCAATCTAAAATTTAAATATTTTTATAAAAAAAAAGATCTTTTCATGAAAATTAATTTACAGAATAAATATCCATTCTCAAATTTTAATTCATAACAAAATTAAGGACATCAATACATGTTTAGTGAAAGCAATTGCTAATAATTATGCTAAGAGTTCAAAATGGTAGTTAGCTCAATAACCTAGAGCTTCCAAAATAAAATAGTTAATAAAAAATAACTTTAACTGAGTTCTTCACAAATTTTTATTTATTTTATAAAATTACTGGTAATATTGGAAAATATTACACATCTAATTAATGAAGGTTGCATAGTTAAACATTTATATCTTCAACTTTATTAATGAGAGCTAAATAACATTATTTATTTCTTTTTTCTAAAACGAGTTTCTTTATAACTATTTCAAATATCATTTAAGACAACATACAATAAATTGCATTGATCAACAAAATTAAATGTTTATTAAAATATACAAATCATGATCAAATTTTTGTGAATGATTACAAAATATAAAATATAAATTACAATTTGAAATTTTTTCATTAGTTGTAAGTAATCTACTAACATAAAATAAAATCCATGACATACCATGAAATTAACATACACAAACAAGAAAAACCTTTAGAAATATCATACTAAATTAGTAGATTATCACAACTAAATAAACCGATTGAAGATAAATATGTCAAAGGATCTTCAAATGAATTCTTTAAACAACATTTACTAAAAACTCTACTTTCCAAATACTAAGACATGCATGAAGTTATCTTAATAAAGTCCAAATAAAGATAATACAAAAATAGTTTATATATAGTATATCACCCAAAAAAACTAAATAACTTATAATGTGAAATGTGATCTATTTGCTTCTGTTACCTTTTTTTTTAACTCTCAGGTTAAAAATATCCCTTGTTCAGTTCCGGCTCACTCGTCCAGATCATCAGACTTTTGACTTGCTTGTCTCTGCTATTCCGCCACATCTCCTGCATAAACTTGGAATTCAGTCAGTTAAACCTTGGTGGAAAGACTGGAAATGGTACCCTGATACGTCATTTTCCAATTGCAAACCCAAGCTTGGGTACTCTTGTCTTGTACCTCATTTTCCTATGATTGATTCGCTCAATCATCGTTGGCACCTTACTTCTTCCCAGAAGACCTAGAGCTGACATTTTCGCACTGTTTGCGATGCTATTAATGAACCCAAAATTGCTCATTTTGCCTGTGTTTTCTTTACTAGGGTTTCCCTTTGGGAGCTCGGCTCCGGCACCTAGGTGTGCCTGATCCTAAATGCCCATTTTGTGGGCATTCTGAAACCATTATGAATATTTTTTGGTTCTGTCGTAGGGCCCAGAACTATTGGAATTGGATACATGGATTTTTTATGCCTTTCCAACTTGAGCCTTTCTCTTGGCATATGGCTCTCCTAGGTGATTCACCCAGAATGCCTTCTTAGTATACCCATATTTGGCATGCTTTCAGGATGGAGATTTTGTTTTCCTTATGGAAAGACTGTAATGCTATTCTTTTTACTCACAGTTTTTTGGATGTAAATATTTCTCTTTATGCTAAGGCATGTTTATGTAATAACGTCATGATGCAGATTCAAGTTCAAGCTGATAAGGTGGCCCTTGAGGTCACCCATTTATAGGATTTGCTACAGTATTGGGGTAATGCCCCTTGTACTATAGCTCGGGTGTCACCGGATTCCCTCTCGGTTGACCGCACACCACCTCGGGGCCGATGTCATAGCCAGAGTTCCTCGACCAAGCGCTCCAAAATGTTGTGCTCTTGGCACCGCCGCTCTGCCTCTCCTCCAGCTAGGAGGGCTTCAAATGTTGGCTGGCCTCCTCTGCTTGTTTCTACTGCTACTGCTTTAGCTCAGCCAACGACCAATGTTCCTGTGTGGCCTTTTGCCACTTCTAATAAAATCTCTCACCTAGCTCTTGCTATTTCTCCCAGGTGGGAGGAAGGAGAACTGGTGAATGAAGATAAAGAAATAGATGATGGGTGGTCACTTCCCGACCAGACCCCTGGGCCCAATGTTTGGCACAATCCTAATGACAGAGATCCTCCTCCCTCTTATGCTACTTCTCTCGCAACTTGAGGGCTTTCTTTATATGTTTTTTTTATGAATAGTTGTATGTTTCTAGCCTGATGCCGAGTGACTCTTCGCGGGGTGATTTTTTATCCCCTGAACCTTTTTTGTGAATATTGTAATTTTTTATATATTAATTGAAAAGGCCTCTATGCATAAAAAAATAGCCTTATGAGTCCTAGTTTTTGCAAAGAAAATTTTAAGGGTCTGCCAAATGGTTTTGGGACTAGAAGTCTAAATCTATTTTGGTATAAGGTCTTATACTTTTATGAAAGTGTTTATTCATGCAATAATGTTGCTTTTGGTTCCCTTGTTTTTAACATAGTCAAAATGGAAAAAAAGAAAAAAGAAAAAAAAAGGCACATTATTTTAAGAAAATGAAAAATTGGGGGGAATTTGTTCACTTAAACTAGAAGAGAGAAGAAAGGAAAAAACCTAAATGTGTCCATAAGGAAGAGTTAGATAATAATTTTCCCTAAAGAATGGCCACCATAGCATGAAGAGATCGTGAGAACAATAAAACAAGAAGAAATAACAACTAAGACAACGATATCTAATAGGAAATAATAATTTCCAATGTAAAGGAGCAAATACATGTTAAAGAACTCGGGTTTTCTGAGCAAGAATAGCAAATTTCATTAGAAGGAATGCCCATTATCTGTAAGAGAACAAAATCCTCACAAGAAAGATCAATGAGTTTGTAATGAAGAGTGGTAGAAAACTAGGAGTTGTAGCAGCAAATGAGAGGGGTTGACATTAGATATAACAATGACAAATAGGATTTGTGAAGAGGTAGGGTTTTGATTAAACTTTCCAAACCCTGACGCATTAATGATTTCTTTGAATGTATTTGCATCCTTATAATGATTCATGCATTCTTCTATGAGTTTCATTGTTGCTCCTAAAAGATACAATGATTCTTTCATGTAACCTTCATTGAATGACATTGATGAATCACCATACTTGGTAGAAAATATTGCTTGATATATTTTCATAAAGGAGAAATATAGAGTTTTAGATGCATGATTGATTTTAAAGATCAAATAGCTTATATTTAAGGCATGACTATTCTAGGTTTGAGTGATTTTTACAAAATATGCCTAGTTGTCAAGAAGGGTTTGTCTAATGACAGTACAGAGACAATTGATTTTCTCAGAGGTAAAGACTGTTTTGAGCGTTTAAGGTGTTTAGGTACTAATCCATTGCAAATACAAATAAATAAAGTTAATATGGACAAGAGATCAGTACCACAATGTCAAGAATAATGAGATAGTTGAAGCATCAAAATACAATAGATTGCAAAGAACAAACAAAGATATGGATAGTGCCATAGTGATTTGGGCAGTACAAAGGGAGTCATATTCAACATGAGAGATATAGATAATAATGATGCCAATAACTAAAAATGCTACAATAATAATCATGAACAATTATCAAAGGATAAAGAAATGGCAATGGTCAAATATGATCAAGAACAATGAACCAATATCAAAGCAATTAAAAGGCACACAAGGCACCATTTTAAGTAGCAGATATCTAGCAATGATCATTAAGGATATAATAACAAAATAATAAAAAATAAATGCAAAGAGGATGCATATGCTAAAAAATAGTGCTTAAAGATGTGAAGGCCATCCTTAATGGCAAGGAGCAACATACCTACATAACAAGGAAATGGCAATCGACTGTCATAAAAGTTAATAAAACTCATGACTAGAGTAGATCATAATATTGTTGAAAGGTAGCGAGGAGGCATAAAAGATAAAAATAGAGTAGATGTTTCCATAGTAGTAGTGTTCTTGAAGGCTTCCATGGGTGTCATGAACAACAAAGAACAAACACATGATATAGATTCTCATAGGGATAAACAAAACCATGCAAGAGAAGTCATAAAGATTACAAAGGATAATAGTGCAATAAAGAGATGACATGAATGGATGAAAGCCTCACTATCAAAAGAGAGCACAAGAAGTCATTCCATACTTAAGATAGTCAAAAGCAAAGAAGAGATTTATTATTGTAGACGCAAAGCAATAAAGTGACAATCATCAAGGACATCTAGTGTCTAGTGGTCTAGTCATAGTGGAAAGATATCAGCCCCAAGGAGTAGACCTAACAAATACAAAGTGTCATAGGGTGAAATTAAAAGATGAGTAGATATACAAATAAATAAAGTAAACATCAAACTTATCCCCGAATGATGAATAATGAAAACTCCTTCAAAAGGGCAGTAGGACAATCATTTACTATTAAAAGTTAGTTACATGTCAAAAGACAATAATCCACATGTTTCCAAGATAATGGTATCATGAACATTGAAAGAAAATGGGCATAAAGGCTGCCACTACTAGAGAAAGATCAAATAAGTATCAAGAGAAGCAACAATCATAGTAAAGGCTCAAGAAAATGGTGTATGAAGTCAAAAAGTCACTATGTAGAATATAAACAAACATGAATATCTCATGAACCTTAGGAGCAACAAGAAAAGTCAATAATAGTGAAAAACATTGTTCACTGTTATGTTGTGCAGTCATGAAAAATACAGTTGGTAGACTATCATGAAGAGGAAATCAGTGTGCCACAATCAAAGTAGTGATAGGATAGTCATGCCTTACTGTGCCGAGAACAAATAAAATAGTATGTAATGATAGAACACCAATGGTTTGAGGGGACATGGTCATAGGAAGCATGCTCATAGCAGTCTATAGTTGTTAATTGTTGTCATGTACCCAAAAGTTAACTTTGCTTCACAATAACATTGAATTGATAGCAATTTTGTTTTCCATTGACTTTGAGATGGACGGAAAAATTTCGTCTTATATTTTTTCATAGTATAAATATATGTAAAACTATGATATAAATTTAGAATAATATATATATATATATATATATATATATATATATATTATATTTTTACATATATTTAACACTATATTTTAAATATTATATAATGTATAAAATATTTATATTTATATAATTTTTTATATATCTACTACATAAATTATTTCTATAATATAAAAAATACAGAAAAAAAGTGTTACTACCACAAAGGGTTTGGAACCATAAAAAAAAGAAAATAAGTACCATGTGCAGTCTGTGAGTGTCTGACATTGCTGCACAGTACAACGATGCATCAAAATGAGCTAATGGGGTCGGTGCAAATATTTGACCCCATAACCAGTGCCTAGGATTACAAGACACCATTAAATCATTTCATATAAACATAATTTATTTAACTATAATTATATATATTTAATTTTGCTTAAGATTCAACGAGTTGATAGATGTTGGAGTTGTCAAATCATGTATTTCAAGTAACACTAATTTGAGTGGGTCATGTCTACATCGCGTATAAATTTGCACATCATCACCCAAAAGAAATTTATCTTTCATTTTTCACATAAACACAACTTATATGTAATTATTTAATGCATTTAGAATTCCCACTTAAACAGTTTAAGTCAAGTTGAAACAAATTTGAACTTGTTAATCCATTTTGTTAGGGTCGTCGTAATGTGAACAAAATGACTTGCACTTTAGATGTCTTTCTTTAGATGAAGATACCACATATTAAAACTAAGTTTTTATTTTTATTTAATCAAGAAGAATTGTGAGTTTAGCCCAACGAAAATTAGCTCTTTATAGTGTAAACCAACTTATAACCTCTCAAACAACATACGACATACCCTTGTCCACAAGAAAATCAGAAATTGAACCCATGACCTAAACTTTTGTATTATTAAACAAAGTACCTTAAAAACTAAATATTAAAACTATGTTATAACAAACCATCATATCCTAATGAAAATCAGACCCAAAAATCCATGACATACCATGAATTTAACATACACAAACAAGAAAACCCTTTCAAAATATCATACTAAATTAGTGGATTATCACAACTAAATAAACCGATTGAAGATAAATATGTCAAAGGATATTCGAATGAATTATTTAAACAACATTTACTAAAAAGTCTACTTTCCAAATACTAAGGCATGCATGAAGTTATCTTAATAAAGTCCAAAGAAAGATAATACAAAAATAGTTTACATATAGTATATCACCCAAAAACCTTAATAACTTATAATGTGAACTATGATCTATTTGTTTATGTTACCTATTTTTAACTCTCGGGTTAAAAATAGCCCTATGAGTCCTAGTTTTTGCAAAGAAAATTTTAAGGGTCTGCCAAATGGTTTTAGGACTAGAAGTATAAATCTATTTTGGTATAAGGTCTTATCCTTTTATGAAAGTGTTTATTCATGCAATATTGTTGCTTTTGGTTCCCTTGTTTTTAACATAGTCAAAATGGAAAAAAGGTGCGTTATTTTAAGAAAATGAAAAATTGGGGGGCATTTGTTCACTTAAACAAGAAGAGAGAAGAAAGGAAAAAACCTAAATGTGTCCATAAGGAAGAGTTAGACAACAAGTTTCCCTAAAGAATGACCACCATAGCATGAAGAGATCATGAGAACATTAAAACAAGAAGAAATAACAAGGCAGGGATATCTAATAGGAAATAATGATTTCCAATGTAAAGGAGCAAATACATGTTAAAGAACTCGAGTTTTCTGAGCAAGAATAGAAAATTTCATTAGAAGGAATGCCCATTATGTGTAAGAGAACAAAAACCCAACAAGAAAGATCGATGAGTTTGTAATGAAGAGTGGTAGAAAACTAGGAGTTGTAGCAGCACATGAGAGGGGTTGACATTAGATATAACAATGACAAAGAGGATTTTTGAAGAGGTAGGTTTTTTATTAAAATTTCCAAACCCTGTCGCATTAATGATATCTTTGAATGTCTTTGCATCCTTATAATGATTCATGGATTCTTCTATGAGTTTCATCGTTGCTCCTAAAAGATAAAATGGCTCTTTCATGTAACCTTCATTGAATGACATTGATGAATCACCATACTTGGTAGAAAACATTGCTTGATATATTTTCATAAAGGAGAAATATAGAGTTTTAGATGCATGATTTCTTTTAAAAATCAAATAGCTTATATTTAAGGCATGACTATTCTAGGTTTGAGTGATTGTTACAAAATATGCCTAGCTGTCAAGAAGGGTTTGTCTAATGACATGACAAAGACAATTGGTTTTCTCATAGGTAAAGACTGTTTTGAGCTTTTAAGGTGTTTAGGTACTAATCCATTGCAAATGCAAATACATTGTTAATATGGACAAGAGATCAGTACCATAATGTCAAGAATAACGAGATAGTTGAAGCATCAAAATACAGTAGATTACAAAGAACAAACAAGATATGGATAGTGCCACGATGATTTGGACAATACAAAGGGAGTTGTATTCAACATGAGAGACAGATAATATTGATGCCAATAACTAAAAATGATACTATAATGATCATGAACAGTTATCAAAGGATAAAGAAATGACAATGGTCAAATATGATCAAGAACAATGAGCCAATTTCAAAGCAATAAAAGTCACAAAAGGCACCATTTTAAGTAGCAAATACAACAATGATCATTAAGGATATAATAAAAAAACAATGAAAAATAAATTCAAAGAGGATGCATATGCTAAAAAATAGTGCTTAAAGATGTGAAGCTCATCCTTAATGACAAGGAGCAACACACCTACATAACAAGGAAATGATAATTGATTGTCCTAAAAGTTAATAAAACTCATGACTAGAGTAGATCATACTATTGTTGAAAGGTAGTGAGGAGGCATAAAAGCTCAAAAATAGAGTAGAGGTTTCCATAGTAACAGTGGTCTTGAAGGTTTCCATGGGTGTCATGAACAACAAAGAACAAACACATGATATAGATTCTCATAGTGATCAACAAAATCATGCAAGAGAAGTCATAAAGATTACAAGGAATAATAGTGCAATAAAGAGATGACTTGAATAGATGAAAGCCTCACTATCAAAAGCAAAGCACAAGATGGCATTCCATACTTAAGATAGTCAAAAGAAAAGAAGAGTTTTATTATTGTAGACACAGAGCAATAAAATGACAATCATCAAGGACATCTAGTATCTAGTGATAGTCATGGTGGAAAGATATCAGCCCCAAGGAGTAGACCTAACAAATACAAAGTTTCATAGGGTGAAATTAAGAGTTGAGTAGATATGCAAATAAACAAAGTAAACATCAAACTTATTCCCGAACAATGAACAATGAAAACTCCTTCAAAAGGGTAGTAGGACAATCATTTACTATTAAAAGTTAGTTACATGTTAAAAGACAATCATCCATATGTTTCCAAGACAATCATATCATAAACATTGAAAGACAGTAGGCATAAAGGCTTCCACTACTAGAGAAAGATCAAATAGGTATCATGAGAAGCAACAATCATAGTAAAGGCTCAAGACAATGGTGTGTGAAGTCAAAAAGTCACCGTGTAGAATTGTAATATATATATATA
>MU223187.1:5812380-5835177 GCA_018584345.1 Thuja plicata | reverse complement strand
CTTCCTTAAATTTAGCAGCTTAAATTTTTAAGATGAAACATTTTATAAAATTCATGAGACCGCTTGCCTTTAGACATTCCTAAAAAATCTCAGCAGCCACAGCTCTATTTTTAAGAAAGCCCCCCTCTATGGGACCCCAGCCTAAATATGTCAGAAAGTGATTCATTCATAGAATTTTGCCAGCATACTTGTGTGACTGGGTGTACTTGACATGTAAGTAGTTATGAATAGGAAGTAATGTTCAACTGAGCTATTTGAAACAACTGTAGTGCCTGTTGACTAATTGGCCTGCACAAGCTTGAGTATTGCGTGTTTAATACATTGAGAAAATACTGCGTGCACTGTTGTAGCATTTAATGTTTTGTGTCACTAATGTTGCAATTGGTTTTTCCCTCCTAAATTTTTTCTTCTAATGTAGAACACCATATGAATGTTTTCTTGCCTTGCTTGATTTTGCATATAAATCTGAACACACTTTTAACACTGGCAAAGTTAAAGCATTATTTTCTGTAGCTTGTACTAGTATGCATGCCACAGCATGATCTTGTTTTGTTTGTTCTTGTTGATTCTGTAATTAGCTCATGTAAATAGTTATTAATAGAAAATAATGTTCAATTAAGTTATTGAAACAACTTTAGTACCCCTTGACCAATTGGCCTGCACAATCTTGAGCATTGGTTGTTTAGTACATTGAGAACATACTGTGTGGACTGTTGGAGCATTTAATTTCATGTGTCACTAATGATGTAATTGATTTTTTTTCCTGCTAATGTTGTTAACGTAGAACACCATATTAAGGTTTTTGTTTTTCCTTGATTAATTTTGAATATAAATCTGAACACACTTCTATTACTGGCAAAGGTGAAGCACAATTTTTTTGTAGCTTGTACTAGCATCATGATCTTGTTTTATTTGTTCTTGGTAATTCCTTAATTAGCATCTTAGTGGTAAAACTCTTTATCCGCCTTCAAAACCGTAAAAAATGTAAATGTCATCGCACTGCTAGTAGGTAAAAAAATGAGTCTTTGACAATCATTACACAATCAAAACCAGAAATTCAAGCTTTAAATTCAAATGGATTGTGGAAATCTGATCAATTTAATGGGTCATACTATCAAATTTTTTATTAGCGTGTGGGGATTGGTTGAGAGTATTGAGTTGTGATCAGATGCGTGCATCTTTGGCATTGAATATTTTTGTTATCTTCAAAACAGATTCTTTTAAATGTGGCTTACGAAGTTGCTTTTAAAGCTAAAAATAGTTGATACAGATAATTAAGTTGTTGGATATTTCCAGGTTGAGCCATCACCAACAACAGGCAATTTCCCACTTGTTCCTATCAAACAAGAGAATGCAGATAATAAGGAAGGTGGATCAAACTTTGTCTTCAAACCATATCCAAAGGTAGGTACCGCTAATTCACCTTTGGCAATCCTTTCAAGTGTCGCAGGTTATTCAACTATTCAACCTGATTAGGGTTGTATTTGTTTTATACAAACTTGTATACTGAGAATTTACATTTAATTTTCAGTTTTTCTTGCAAGCAATGTAAAAAAGCTTTTTGTTATCTTTTTTTGAAATTTCATTAACATCAATTATGTGGAGTGTGGAGAATGTAAGCTATGGGCATCATTTTTGGAATCACTCATCAAGAGTTTATTAATATGTATTGTGTTTGGAATCTGGATACAGGCACTTAAAGGTACATACATGGTTGCTGTGTTTTGAATTAATCAAGTGAATCTACATATGGCCAGTCTGAACATTTTTTATCATGTTATGACAAACTATGATATCTGATAAATAAGTTTTCAGCGGACAATTTCATAAGCTTATTTATAAATCATCCAATTTGCATCAAATAGCAGAGTTCTAGAGCTTGAACATGATACATACATGGTCACTGTGTTCTGAATTAATCAAGTGAATATACATATGGCCAGTCTGAAAAAAAATAATCATGTTATGACAAACTATGGTATCAGATAAATAAGTTTTGAGTGAATAATTGCATAAGCTAATTCATAAATCATTCCATTTGCAACAAATAGCACAGTTCTGGAGATTGAACATGATCTTATATGCATGTTTTCTTATTTCCTTCTGTGTATTTATATGTTTTCGTGCACCGAGTTTTTTATAATGATTTCCTGCTCTAGTTTTCTACAATTTGAGGTCTTCATGCATCTGTAATGTTATGCATTTCAAAGAAGGGAAGGTTTTTTAAAACTGGAAACTTTTATAGCTAGAATACAGCAACTATGAAAATTCAATAACAATTTCTTGTCCCGCATACAAATATAACTTGGACAAGCAACTGTATTTTATTGCAAGGTTGATGTAACATTGCAAAGTATATTGATTCAAGACCTTGAAATAATCTCAGGGGATTTGTGCCAGCTTGCCTTTGATTTTAATCTTTAGACAGTTCTATAATGTTTATGTAAAATTTTTAGTCAACTATACTAAAGGAGCAGCAGGTGGTTCTGTATCAATATTAAAAAATAATGTTCTTTCGTTTGAAACTCAGAAAAATCCATTTTGATCTAGAGGCATGCTTCGAATATATGTAGTTGTGCAATCATGTTGGACTTTGTCTAAGTTGCACCAAAATTTGGGGATGAGGTTGAGAAAGTGCATTCCAAGCAGATGAATATCAAAAAATGTTTGTTAAAGATCTATCATGATAAACGATATTTGAATAATTGTACTTTTGGGATTATCATGTTAACATGCTGTACAATATTGAATCAAATAGTTATTTATGTAGCCGATGAGTGAGCATTCAACATGTGACATGTTAGTTCATTGAATTGTTGAATAATGTTTGGTCGCTTTGCTATGAGAGTGTAGTAAACCATCACTACATCATCTCTATTCTCAATCTCGTTAAGGTTTGTAGGGGCACAACAAATAAGCCCTCTTAAACATTTAATCAATCTCTCAATTTGTCACTTCGCCTCAACATCTAAATACCATCATACTGTTAATCTTTGAATATTCTATTCCTCTTGATGGAGTCATTGAATGTATGGTAGATTTGTTCCTTTCAATATGGAAAGAACTAGAATCTTGGACAATAGGCGATTGGAGAGCCTGGTGAAACTTTGGAACCTTTCACCATTCATCCTCCATTATTGCTTCTGGCTGTACTAAAATGATGGCTACTTGATTTTCTGTTGTCTATGATTTTTTATTCAGTCACTGATGATGCAGGAGCATCCTGGAGTCAGTGCAATCTTTTATCAACCAAAAAGAATTGGGTGTTTTTATAGGAACAGGTATGTGAATAAAAGTGATTACTCTTTGCTCAATGGTCATGATGATCATGAAGGCGAAGAGTCAAGACATGGAATGCAAAAAGTCATCATATGGAAGCAAAAGAGGCATCATATGGAAGTGAGGAGACGAGAATGCAATGAATCGGCATGTATGTGAAGAGACAAGAGATGAACTGTTGGACAATTGATCTTTACAATTTACGTTGATCCTTTATTAATGAGATTTAGTCAGACCTCTTGAAGGGAAAAGAGCAAGGGGACTCTTAGAGAGGGGAAAGAAGTGGGATTTTTCCTTTTGGGAGGGCAAGACTTTGGAGGAAAGAAGAAAACTTCAGTTCAGATTTTGCACTGAAAAAACAAGCGAATGCAAGTTTTTGAAGGTCTGTCATAAGTTTTTCAATCTGTTTTGTTATTGCTCATGGTTCCTTAATGTTTTGAAATCCAAATTGAAACCATAAAATTTTGTCTTTATATTGCATCAGTGATATGCGTATTATATCTGAGTTCTTAGCTGTGCAAGGATAGGGTCACCACTCCCTATCTTTGACTGTACTAGGTGATTTTTGTAAAACATAAGAACTACTTTGGAAGCAATGTATCCTTGTTATTAGTTAGTGTCTTTCAAACATTGTCCCACCAACTTTTCATGCCTCTCTTTTCCCATTTCTTCCCACTGCTTGTACTGTTTTCCCGTATTTTCCAAATTTCTTCATGCAGTCTTCTTTTGAGATCTTCTAATATGCCTTTTTTCCAAACTTGTGGATTTGTTGTTTTGTCACAGTTTCAACTTTAGCGCTAGAGCATTCTGTTAACTGCTTTGCTTAGGATAGGAATTCGGGTGCCATTATTATTCAATAAATGAATCTTTTCTTTTGGTATTTTATTTTCTATTGTTTTGTGGGGGCTGGCTATTCTGTGTAAGAGGGTTGCCTGGGTTATGACTTCCTTGTCTCCCCGAAAACTCTTCATTCTGTCAGGACTCAGGAATTATATTACATTTCTCTTATGTGCTGCATTTGTATCAAACTATAATTCTGTTTCAAATTACAAACAGATCTGCTTTCTTATGCTTGTATAATATCTATAATAGTCGAGTCGCATCAAATAACATGTAATTGCTATCAAAATTTATTTTCTCAGTAGCAATGAGCATGGTTTACATGAATGAAAAAATATGATGTATTTTCTGCATAATGTAAGCAGTTTATTAATAGTTTAATGTTGAGCATGCTTCGTATTGTTCTTTCTCCTCATTCCCTTGCACCTACACGTCAATTATTACAATTGTAAGCTTCAATAGAATGGTATAGTAACTATAGATAGAATTTACAACATGCCATAAATATAATATTTTGTAGCTTATTGGCTTCTTGTTACCAGGAACCTTTTGATGCTCACTGGCTTGTTTTGATAGCAGGGACCTTTTGAGATATCTCATCAGCAAGTGCTTGCCCAGATTCAAGCCCAGGCCCGGGCCCATGCCCAGGCCCATGGGCAAATGCAAACTCATGCACTTCCAGACATGTCACTGGTTCCTTCATCAATGTCACCCCAGCCTTCATCTTCTTCTACGGTAGTATCTAGTGTTGTTACCAGTTCTGCTACTTCTTATCCAATTCCATCTGAAAAGAAGACAGAACATCATTTAGAAACAAAACATATGGACTCATCAAGTAAAGAGTCAAATCGAATTCTTTCAGCTTCCATTCCACCAGTTCTTGTGGAGAAACCTTCAGCTGACGGATATAATTGGAGAAAGTATGGTCAAAAGCAGGTGAAGGGTAGTGAATATCCCCGTAGCTACTACAAATGCACTCAACCAAACTGTCAAGTGAAGAAGAAGGTTGAGCGATCCCACAATGGGCAAGTGACTGAAATTGTGTATAAAGGGGAGCACAATCACCCCAAACCTCAACCCACAAGGCGTATGGCTATTGTTTCACATAATTACCTCTCAAATAGTGGACAAGACCTGGGAGCTGGAGATATGAAATCAAAAGGTAATGGCTCTAGTCCAGGATTTTCTGAAGATCCTGGTGGTAGAAGTGAAAAGAATGTTGATGGTTCGGATCCTTCAACATCAGTGAAGATAAATAACTCAGGTAATGATAGTCTAGAACAGTCATCTGGTTCAAGTGATAACGACGGAAATGATAATGAGCCAGATTCAAAACGAAGGTAATTGTTTTGAACCAAAGTTGCAAATTTGATTCCATTTTTCTTCCTTTTCATGATTGGGTTTTTCATTTTCTTCTTTTCCATGATAAGGTATTTCATTTTCTTCTTTGAATCTATAGTAAGAAGGAGAAGAAATCAGAGGAAGTGCTTGTGGTTGCACCGCTTAGGACTATCCGTGAACCTCGTGTGGTTGTTCAGACAAGAAGTGATGTGGACATTCTGGATGATGGTTATCGCTGGCGCAAATATGGACAAAAGGTGGTTAAGGGAAATCCTCATCCTCGGTATGTATTATTTTCCTTAATAACTTGTACCTTGCCAAATCTTTCCTTTGATGTTTTTTATTGTAATTTTCTGCCTGTTGCTTCTGACTTACCAAAAATAAAATGCTTAGGAACATAAGGTAGTTTTGGGGATGTGGACGAACAAAATAAAACAAAGTTCAAGCTGTTAAGAACTTTAAAATTATGAGAGATCTTACAAAAATATTTGCTTATGCCTGATCCTTATTGTTTTCCTAGTTTATATACTCTCTATTCTGAAACAAACTATGGACAGAATATTTAAAATAAGCAAAGAAAACAAAATAGCTCAAAAATCAAAAAACAGAACAGTTTTTTTTAACTTCATGTTTCTGACTTTGGAAAACAATGAAAACTGGTTGGAAATGCAACTGGTAAGTAAGCAAATTCATGGCAAAAAATTCAACGATTTTGTGCGTATCTATCAAGTCTGATTCTAGTTGCTAGAAATTACCTTTTGGATTGTTTTGTGTTAGCAGAGAAATTTTCCTGTGGTGTATTTGTGTTTTGTATTCATTATCATGACCTTTTACCCTCAAATACTGGTCTGATATTTAGTTGAGAAGTTATCTTTTGGATTGTTCTAGCACAGAGAAATTTTATTATTTGTGTATTTACTATTTCGTGTTGCGTATTCTTAACCAAGGAAACCTTTAAATGTTGATACCAGGGAGAGGGATTTGATTTTCTATAAAATATTCTTTTACCTCCATTGTTACTTTACAGTGTTTTAATATCTATTACATTGGATCTTTTATTTCAACTTATTCTGGCTATAGATTCCTTTATTGTTTATAAGTTTTTTCCATTTTTTTAGTTATTCAAAAGTTAAGACTATTGTTAAATATTATATGCTTAGTAAGCTTATAATTTTCTATGTTTTATGTTCCATTCTGCATCAAATGGCAGGTAAGTCTTATCATCTTTTGGGGACAACGTTATACTTGATATACACAAAGGTGCAGAGGTCAATAGGACCAAGTGAAATAGTGTCTGTAGATTCTTTTCACACTTTTGTGTTAGAAGTGGGTGCATTACAACTTCAATCATCTAGCTAGCAATTCTTTGCTAAACATGTTACACTTTTTTGTAATGGCTGCTTGCATTGACTGAGGTAGAAATATTAAAATAAGAGAATACGTATAGATAGATAGGACAGTTTGACTTTGAACATTTGCTTAATTCTATTCCATCAGATTTTGTTTCTATCTCAAGAATAACTGCACTGGTATAGGACTTTCCAACAAGATGAAAACTGATAATTTTAGTATCAGCATTTGGCATGACACATAACTAAACCATGATTAATTGCAACAGGAGCAATTGTTTTGTAGCTGTTATGAAAGCACACCTACATCCTAATTTACTAGGAAACATTAAATGGAAATTGGAAATAGAACCTGAAACACTGAATTTTTCAGGAACCTCAGACATGTAGTAGTGAAGCAATGTACATACAAAAATGTGATATATACACACATATATAGACATAAAATACACATAGTATGTCAGTTTACTTTGTTGTTGGTTTCTTGAACATCAGTCATGTGCACACCTACTTGCAAGGAAATTCTTCGCCAGGGCAGGGCTACATGTCTTCAAATGATCTATCTCTGTCAGGAAATTAGCTCCAGTTACACACTTGGACGATTGCTGACAATGTTGGGAATTGGGATCAGTATGCATAAAATTTTGCTGGGTGAATTGCGATCAATATGCATTAAGGGACATTATTTGGTTGCATGTTTTTTGGCCAGAGACTTGCAATGCTGAAAGATCTCAAAATCTGAACATTTTGAAGACTTTGAAAACTGGCTCGAAAAGCATTTGGCAAGCCTGCAAATTCTGTACAGAAAACAAACTAGTTTAATATCTGTTCTTTTCAGGGGGGAAATGTATCTTTTCTATAAAATTATCACTACAAAATCTCTATTGGTGTATTTTTGTGATTTGTACTTGTAAGCAAGTGGGAGGAAGGGATATCATAATCCGGTGTCCATCCACAAGCCAATCGAGGGAATCAGATTGTGTTGAAAACATATTTTCTTGAAGAGCTTCAGAACTTTCATAAAATCTTTCTTTGACTTATGGTTTTCTTTAACTGGGTTCAATATCCATATTGTTAGGTCATTTTTTTGCCTTATTTAGGTTATTGGTATTTTTATTGATTATGGTTTTTGGATTCTTTTTCCTCATTATTTGTACGTAATTGGCAGTCAGATAGACAATTAGAAAGAAAAATAACATGATAGGCAAGTATCTCTTACATAAATCGCCATATCTCACATGGAACAAATCTCAATGCAAAGTACAAATGGTACAACTCCACCAATGGGAGTAATTAACCAATACAAATGTTGGTGCTTAAAATTGTTATGTTTATAATTATAAAGGATGCATTCTGAAAAAGCTTTTCATCCTAGGGGTAGAAAGTTGGGCTGAAAGTTCAAGTGAATCTTATAATTAAAACGAAGTGGATCAGGGCAATCAGTAAGAGCAGTTACAATTCTTCTACACTTCAAGATTTGCCAGGCTTGGGAGGGTATTCTCATATTTGAAACACAAGACAATTGAAGAGAACTGATAAAACATGTTGCAGGCAAAGTCTGAAGATTAGATAGCATAAAGCAAATCCATTTTAGTTGTTATTAAGTTCCTTCTGTGCTAGCCTTTATGGTTATTACATCAAGAGATCTTAAGCAGAATTCTAAATTACAACCTACAGATGTGTTATTAAAGAATTCAGAATGATCGTCATGTACTGATTCTTTATGCCCTTAGGGGCAACTAGTGGATTTATGATAGCATAATGAGAAACATATCCTATGATCGTTTGACATAGACTTTGATCAATCGGGGCTTAATATTGGTGCGTTCATCCTTGGGAGACAGGTGATATTTAATAAACTGATGCAAATAAAGTGTAAATCCTTATGTTCAAATGGTTCAAATGTAATTTACTTGCTTTTTAAAAGAGCTTATGACCTCAAAATAAGATATCCAATGCTTTCTGTACATATTCTTAAACAATTCATTATCAATCAATAATATTTTTATATATTATCATTATGTCAAAAAGTTTTACATATACTGTTATAGAAAGCTAATCAATCATAATAACAGAACAACATTTATGCTCTCAGGAAGATGCAGATCCACTGAAACGGCATGACAAAAATGGAGAACTATATATAGAACATGCTACCATATATTAACTTCTGAGAAGTATTTTACAACTGACAAAACTTCAAAATAAGACAAACTATACTTGACTCCCTAGAGCAAGTTCTGGAGAGAAATGCACTAAAACCCTTAAGATAGCAAAAGATGAAAACTTCAAGGGAGACAATTTCTTTAAAGTTTAATAACAAAAGTGCAATGCTCATCCGAATAGGATGATTAACAATTGGCTGACTTGTATTTACAGTCCAAGCATGCCTCACCTTATTGTTACAATTTTTTTATTCAAAATATTCCCCCAAAACAGCTACAAAGAGAAAGAGACTGTCTTTTCTTTTATAAACTGATATTAAAATGGCAGCAAATTTCTTCAACAAGCTTTGCACCATGATTGATACTCCTCGTCTATATTGACACCAGTGAATCTCTTTACGATATCCAACTCATCTCTTATAAATGTTTAGATGACACATGCTGTACATAACATCCCTTTCTATATTCTCAAGCATTTTTTTGAAGGACACAACGTTGGTTTTAAATCACTCAATTTTCTCCTATTTCTTCAATATTTCTCTTGAATTTCATAAGATCAGAATCCTTGTTGGAAGTTGCTAGAAGAACTGGAAGAGGTTGGGATCCACTTTGTCTCGAGCCTCAGCAAAGAAACTCTTAAGGCTCTAAGAGATGTTCATAAACAATCAACCATATTACAACTTAAATAACATTTAGTGTAGACAATTGAGTTTATGAAATTGCCCTCAATTTTTTAAACTTTAATGCATAACTTATCAACCCATCTTGATCGCCACCTATTTTGACAAACCTAAAATTGTATCCAAAATCACAGGAGCTTTGTTAATGCCTTGTTTTACACTCAACGGTCTCCTTGTGGAGTTGATGAGACACCGGTATTTATCTTTGAAAGAATGAATGGAATAAGGATTTCAAAGAGTTAGATGTATATATTATTCCAATGATTACATTCTTGATCATTTGGAAGATCAGCGTTGGAAATCATGTTGTTGTTCCATCTGGCATCTAGCAATATTCTACTCTCTTTGATAAATGTGCTAATCTTCATTTCTATTACCAAAATTTATCAAGGGCATTACTAAACAATGTATAATTCAATTGCTCATCCTGGATAAGGGGATCTGCACAAAGGGAGGGCAAACTGAGAATTCCTCTTTCCAAGTGTTTAATTCTTTGAGATTTCTAGTCTCACTCCTTATATTAGGTATTTTGGATTTGATCAAAAACTTGGAAATTGTCGCACTTCTTCAAAGAATTTCCCATTTTCTGCTCCTATGTGGTAGTATAAAAAAGAATAGTGCACACATCATATTCCACTAGAATCTAAGGAAAATCATTGAGCTGAATATACTGTCTTAAGTTCTTAACATATAATTGCTTCATTTTGTAAATATGAAGTATTAATTTGTACCTTATCATTAAAAGTCCTGCCTCTATTTTATCCTGTTTTCTCATAGTTACTGGGTTTGTACCAACATGCCCCGAACTGGGTTCGGGTACGCACTCGGTACTGGTTCGTTTGTGGGTTCTTGCTGGGTACTGTGGGTACATGATATGGCTGATTCTAATATTTTTCAACTATCAATTGGCATTTAATATTTATCTTTGGCATTTGGCATTGATCAATGATCAATTTTCATACTAGGAAATGATTTAGTTTTACAATTCTGTATATTTCTCTTATTTTTTGTATATATAATGCACACACACACACGTACACAAACCCCTAAAAAAATTTCACGTACCCACGTACTAGGTTCTCGTACCCGCACCTGTCCCCGAACTCGAACCGGTAACTTATATATAGAATATTCCTTTCTAGATGCTTTACTTATGTCTTCAAAAGATTTCCATTGTTCATTCGCACAATCGATAATTGTTTTCAACTCTAGAATAGAAGGCTTTGTGAATTATTTCTACCAACTTGGCTCAATAAGTTCTTGCTTCTATCTTGGCTACCTCTTTTGCTTCCTCCACGTCAACACAAGTTTTAGTACACTTATTTGTTTTCTATTTCATCACTTGTATTGCAGCTGACAGCTGAGTTATGGGAGTAGAAAAAGAGTTTATCTGCACATAAGGTTGTATTTGCTTCCTAGTTTATCATTTAGTGCCATGAGGTCTATCAATGCATTATCTAACTTCAAATTTTCTTCCCCAAGCTTAATAAACTCTTAATGTAATTTCTCGAAATTGCTGGTTCCGGTTTAGGGATTTGGTTTGTTGGTTCTGCTAAATTGTTTTTGGGGTTTGGGTTTGTTAGTACAAAAACCATTTTAAAATTATAAATAAATAAATAAATATATATCTATATATATTTATATCTATCTATATATATATACACACACACTAAGTCTCCCAATAGATTTGAAATTAAATTATATTATAAATAATATTGTCAAATGTATGATTTACTGAATAAAATAATATTATTTTCAATTCAAAATCAATATAAATCTTTTACACTTATTTAATTAAAATTATTAAAAATAAAACAACATTATTGAATTTTAATGATAATACTTTCAACCTTATAAAGTTTTATTATAATGTGGATGAGTAGATCTGGGTTCTGTTGTGAGGTTTTTACACCATCACCCCATTGCAGATGGGGACCCCCTCTTTTTGCTTTGGCTGTAGGAGTAGCGGTCTTAGTTGGTGGCAGTTTTCAAGTTCCAAGTCCGAGAGATGAGTTTGAGCAATTTTTGCCTGGTGGGTAGTCAAGTCTGTCAGGAGATATGAGCATGAGGGGGCTAAACTAGTCAAAGATTGGGAGTTGACATCAAGGGATTGGTGATGAAATGAGTTAAAACCTTTTGGAAATCCTTGTTCCAATGTCATTTTGATCTTAGAAAGTTTAGAAAAGTTGTGGGAGGTAACACTGCTGAAGGCGTGTTGAATTCTGAAATTTGGCTAAGTCTAAAATTTTTTGAAAACTCCCAAAATCTAGAATCTTTAATATAACTCCTATGAAGCTGAAACCTATCTCAAGCATTTCGACAATATTTATATAAAAATATAAATTGAAGTATAAGAAAGGAAATTATACTTAAATGTTATATTTTATATAAATCCTCTCGCCCTCTGAGCTGAAGAAATTGACTTGAAGAACTAGGGAGTTAACTTGCAAATGAAAAATCCCAACACTAGGTCGGAATCCGACCACGTCTTAGGATTCAGAATCCCAACGACCCCCAAAATTCCGCCCCTATTAAAAGCGAGTCTCAAGTGCAAATTGATGAGAAAAGTGAAGGGAGAAGCAAAATGATATGTTTTGGAGGTGAATTTGCTAAATCAAAATAATCTCAAGGGAAGGGCGGAATCCTCTCCCTCTTTGGGATTCTTTATCCCAACAACTATGAAATTTACGCCTCTCAAACACGAACAATTCAAGACCGAATTTAAGATTATGATTCAAAGCAAATGCAATTCGAAGATTGGCAGATCAACAAGGCATGAAAAGATAAGTTTGAAGCTAAATAAACAAGAGTGAAGGGTAATGAATAATCCTAGAGGAGCGGAATCCATTGCCTTCTTGGGATTCTTAATCCCATGAGAGGTGAGATTTCCGCCTTGCATTGATAAGAAAAACATGAAGGCATGGGGGGAGTTGAGGTTAAATCCATGATTGGCGAAATGATGAAAGTGAATATAAGTTGCAAATGCATGGTCAACCAAAGCCAAATGTAGGGAGAGTTGGGTGATTTTAAGCCTAAGTTTGATGGGCACCAAATGATGGAAAGTGGAGAAGTAGTCCCAAGGAGGGGGCGGATTCTGCTCTCTACTTGGGATTCTCAATCCTACGAGGCCAGAATTCCGCCTCTAGCAAATAAGAAATTCTCCCAACCTCAATCAAGTCCAAGACCAAAAGAAAGACAAGGATAAGACACTTGATCAAAACCACTAGATTGGCAAGAATGTAAAGGTGAAGTGGTAATCCTAAGAGGGAGGCGGAATCTGCCTACCCCTTGGGATTCTCAATCTTAAGAAATGGGAAAATTCCGCCCACAATCAAAGGCAAAATCCCAACACCACCTTGATTTCCACCATAAGTTGGAGGTATTTAAGACATGTTCTAGGCTCCAGATTTGTACGAGGAAGGAAGAAAACGAAGGGTAAGGGCATAAGAGTGATGATTTATTGAGAATAGAGATGCAAAATCAGGCCTTAGTATGTCTCCACCGCAAACAAAACTAATGAAACTACCAATTGTGATCAACCAAGTAAGTGAAAGGAATGAAGTGAAGATGTTATAAAGGAAATGGGGATTCAATGGGAAATGTCAATCCAATCCCAAATAAAAGGGTGGAATCCGCCCCCTAGCTGGGATTCACAATCCTAGCAACCCTCTAATTTCTGCCCAATCTCAGCCCTAATCAACAAGAAGATAGAGGTGCAATTTCATGATAAGTTGATAACCAAAAAACATGCCTTCTATCCCTCATACAAGTCGGCCAAGTATGAAAGCAAAAAGGATTAATTTCAAAGGATTTTATTGGCCAAAAGGAATGCAAGTCGGCCCTAACCATAGTCATACCTCTTCATTTTGTGGATTGCCTATATAAAGAGGGTGGAGATGCATCATTTTCACTATGATCAAAGGCAGATTTATCTCCTCCTAAAGGCAGCGTTTCCATCCTTGATAGAGAAAACAATTTTGGAGAGGTTTGAAGTGAGAAACTCACTGTTTTTCCACAAAATCGGAATTAAAATTTGCAAAAGAAAGAAATCTGGGCTTAAAACGAAGAAAAATCAGACTATAAGAAAGTCCAAGCTCTTGATCTTATTGTCTTAGTAGGAGAAAAGTGGAATATAAATGCAATTTCTTTTCATGAAAACTTTCAGATTTCCTTCATTTCATCATTTCGTGAGCTTAATGCAATTTCTCCTTTGTTTTTGGAAGGTAATTTTTGGAGAAGGAAAAACTTGAAGAGCAAGAGGGTGGTGGCAAGATCAATCTCGAGGACTTCAAATCAGGAGGTTCAAAATCAGATTATCGAAGTGCAAATGAGAGGCAAGATCAAAATGGAGTTCAAGGAGAAGGAACAAATTTGCAAGCCCACAAGAAAAATCAGAGAAAATTTTCACCAACTTGAATTTCCTCTAGAAATCCAAGTTCATTTGAAGGATCCAAGTGCATGAAGACTTCATCAATTCACAAGGTTCAAGTTTCAAGTTTGCAAATACAAGCAAGTTCAAATCATGGCAATGAGAAAATTTCCAAGAAAGATGGAGAAAATTTGAGAAGATGAAGCAATTTGAGAATATGCCATCACAATTGGAGACTTGATAATGTTGAGTATCAAGAGATATGTTCTCATCACTAGTAAATTGATTAAGTCTACAAGATAAGGATGCTGAGCTGGCGCCCACTTGTCTTCAACCAATCAGAAAATTCTAGTTACATGTGTTCAAACACATTCAATCATATTATGCCAAGTGTACCATTTTTTCATTTGCTCTCAAAAGCATTGTAATTTTCTTATTGGCCCACTGGGTGGTGCCTTCATGTAATTGGATGATAGTGTGGCAAACCTAATTAGGGTTTGTAATGGATTAATCTTGGCCCTTGATCTCGAATCAATCTTGGCCCTTCATAGTAATTGAGCAACTATAAAAGGCCAAGGCCTTCTCATTTGTAACTCATTAGTTAGGGAGTAGAGTAGGAGGAGACTTGTTGAAATTGTTGCCATAATGCTATCAAAGTAATTGTTGATTCATTGTTGCTCTTCATGGTTGATTACTTGTGTTGCTTTGAAGTGTTGCATGGTTTCTTCATTTCCTCATGTTAATTAGAAGTAGTGTTTAGTTGGATGGAATATATTTTGGATGTTTCTTTGGCGAACTCGCTTAGACCAAACCACTAGCAACTTGCTGATTGTAAGTTTGCCTTGCGTGGTCAACTGACATTTATATGAACTTAACTTCGATTATTGCTTGCACATTGATATTACATCGTTGGATGGTGTTAATGTAATGGTGGTAGTTTGAACATATTACATTTACCTTAGGAGATTGCACTAGCTTGGTTGATGTTGATGACTAAACTAGGTCTAGTAGAGTCACAAAGACATCCATAGTTTCTTGCATTCTAGGAGTAGATTAGCTTTCTATACCCTTTCCTTTGTAAGTCGTTTGGTTGGAAGTGATTGGGGAAGTTAAAGTCAAGTTGATATCCATCGAATGAACAACGTAAGTCCCTTTGTGATAACCAACATATCACATCATAAAATTGAGTGAAGTCCACAGTAAGAAGGAACCTTGAGGTTGTCTCATTTGATCACACAATCCGTCTACATTGTTTAACTTATGAGCACCGTTATTCAAGAGAGGATTGGATATTTGGTGTTTCATCTTGAAACATTAGGTGTTCGATTCTATATGTTGTAGTGGAACAAAACTCACATCAACAGGTTTCCAACTTTGAAAACAACTATTCACGGAGTAATTCCAGCCAAACAAGTCATGATCAATACATTACAGACATCTGTGATAAGCATATGTATTTGCCACAACAAATGAAATGTAAACAATTGGATGAAGATGAAAGTCAAATGCATGTGGGGAGGCAAAAAATCACATATTCATCAATTGGGCACACCCACGTGTACCAAACTGGTACCTGGATCTGGTGCAAACCAGACTTGGATCCAGCCAAGCAGCTGGCCAACCCGGCTACTTAGTAATTTCTTGGTGGTTGCCTTGCTGAATTGAACAGTATGAACTGCCAAGGTGCTGCATCAGATGCTGAGATGACTCCCACTGTTTGAACTATGAACTAGCTTGCTAGCTAGTGTGGGACATAGCCTGTTTGAGGTTTTTCATGTGTTTGGGTTATTTGCCCAAATAGCCGAAGTTTGAAGGTCTTGATCAAACGCAAACCCAGAGAAAAAAGTGGCATCATCATCTGTGTCACCTTCTCTTCCCCTTATGGAATCAAAAGCAGTGGCCTTTGCTTTATCCCAACTAGGCAGCAGTAAGCACTTGCTAGCTTGCACTACCTTGCTTAGCTCTTCTAAAGTGATATTCTCAGTAGGTTTATTACTTTCTGCTGTATCTTGTTTTTTTTCTATCAAGATTTCCTTTTCTCTCACGAAAGGCTTTTTTTCTCTACACTTGACGAATGAAGCAAATCTTTGAAACTCTGGAGTTTTTACAAACAAATCATCAGCTAAAATTTTATTACAAGCATCAGGCCTCATATCTTTACTATCCTCTGCAGTGTAATATTGATCCAGTGTTGTAGAATCTGGAATATCCAGTTCTTGCTTTCCTAGATGTTGTGGAGACCTAAATGCAGCAACTATAGGATTCTGTGGAGGCACATGGTCCTCAGTTCCCTCACTAATATAGTACTCTAATGGGTGTTAAATAACATTTTGGCTGGCTGACTGCTCATTCCTTTCCAACGGTTGGTAGCATGCTAATGGCGATGGTGATTTTCTTCCAAGGGGCCTCATTTCTATTACTTGCATAGGTTCTCCCTTGTTAGGCTCACTGTGTCCATGTTGCATTTTGTGTCATTGTTGGCTCTTGATTGTCAGGCATGTTTCCATATATTTCTACATTTTTCAGGATCTCAGTCATTCTTTCACTTGTGTTTGTAAGAAGAGAGAGAATTCCTAGATACTTTGGATCCATCGTTTGTTTTTTTCCCTTTTAGCCAAACAAATTAGCATCCATCATTCCCTTCTCATTTTTTTCTCAACCTTATTTTTGCAACTTCTGAGCAAATCCTCAGGCCCAATATATTTATGGTTTATCCTTTACCTGTCCTGAACCTTTCTTTGTTTATCCATGAGCCTCTCAGGATCATAGAGACTCCAATCATCATAATATGTTCCCATGCCAATCTGTATATTTCATTTTTTTTCCTTAATGTGAAAAATCTTCACTCTTTACTGTGAGTAGAAGGAAACCATGCTTACAAGGATTGTTAAAATGATACTTTGTTAACACAATTCATTTGTCTAATTGCATCCAAGAGAGCAATCTTGGAAGATACTGAGTGGGGTATCATCTTCAGTTTAACTGTAGCTTCATACTTTATAATTAAGGTGTATTTTGTATAGACGAACCAATCTCCCTGATCGTTCTTTATTTTTTCCTCAGGTTGCATCTCATAAGGTTTGATAAATTCTATTGCTTCTTTTGTCAATCTAGGTCTGCAGTTGGAAAAATGTGTTCAAAAGTGCAATAATGAAAAAGTATGATGGACAGCTAATGTCCCCCTTTTGAAATGTTAGTTGAGAAGTGGATGTGCAGCGTAGGAGTGACAGTTAAATATTTTCATTGTTAATTTCATTTTCAGTTAGGAATGTTTATTACATTTTGGAATAAAGTGGGAATCTGTGTGTTACCATCGAGCAACTTTGAAGTCTTGCAGTTTCTACCAGTTAACTCTCTGTGTCTTACGGGCGAGCAGCTGCTGAGACTTTCAATACCTACCGGCTTGTGCTTGGCAGCAATACAATTCAGATGACATTTGGGAAGAGGGAAAATTTTGGAAAAAAATTCGACATTAAATTTGCCTTGCATAAATTAATTTTTTTAAAATATAAGTAATATATCCACAAAATTATTTTAGATGTTTTTAAATTATAACTTTAAAAAACAAAATAAAAAAATACTAAGATTTTATTAAAAATGTAAATTTCTATTTTTATCAGTTAAAAGATTTTTTGCCAAAAAAATGAAAATAATACTAAATTAAATTATTAAAGTCTATTTAAAAAATGTATTAATTAACTGTTAAGTATTATTTACATGAGAAAGTTTCAGCCGAAGGAGAAAGGTCCTAAATTTAAATATTATAATTAAATACTAAGATACCGGTGCGGGAGCGGATGCGTGGGCGGAAGGGGATGCCCTGTGGGTGCCTGCCGGAAGCTCATCCCAGGCATCTACATGCATCCACAAAGAAGTAGTTGCCTACGTGGGTCGCGCACGTTAAAAGCAAAGCCTCTAATCTGTGAAACACTAGCGTTTCATTAATCTCAGATAACGGGAGAATAAAAATTACGAGGGTTGATTTACTCGGAGTAATGAGAATAATATATGGATATACTTCTAAAATTCAGGAAGCTTTAATGACTGAAGATGGACAAGCTCACTCCTCTGGTGTTCCATATTCGGGAGTTCTTCCTGCAAATAGAACATCTATTATCCAATCAGATCCTCAGTGAGAAGAAGAGAGCACTTCTATCCGAACGTCATACTCTTTCGGAGATTCAGCCTGACATATATGATCTTCCTCACGTAACTGAGTCGGGGGTTAGTAGAGATGAGTTTACTGATAACGAATGGAGGGGAATGGTGACACTCGTTTATTTTCACAGCACCCACGTAAAATATGCATTATATTATATTATATTATATTAGTGTATATATTATTATTAGTATTATATTATTATTAGTGTATATATTATTTATTATATGATGTCAAGTATTATATTGATCAATGATAAACAATATATTATATATTAATTATATTATAATTTAAGTGTGTATATATATATATATATATATATAAACACATCCAAACGCATCCGCATCCCCCTAAAAAAAATTTCACGCATCCGCGCACCCGATTCTTGCATCCGCATCCGCACCCGAATCGGCAACTTAGGATATGAGGATCAATGGTGTTGGTGGATCAGTATATCACCAAGGTTTTGGATGGTTTGATCTGCCAAAACTACTATTTTACCATAGTATGCTAGATCAGTCCGCGATGGATCAGTATATTATTTCAACTGCTCGATATTATAACTGTGGGCCACACCATTGCTTGATACTTATTAAAGTAATATTGTAATATGTAGCTTATACTCGTCATTTAAGTCTTTAAGTAGTTTAGTTAGTATCTTTCTATCTTGTAAGTCAGTTAGTTTTGGTAGGAAAGATCTTCTGTAATCTTCTATATAAGGAGTATTCCTCTCCTTTGTTTAGAACAAAAATTGATTATCATTCAATTATCATTTCATGGTATCAGACATAGGCTCAGTTTTTTGGCAAATTTTTTAATAAAAAAATTGTGGTCCATTTACCTAGAAATTTTTTTTTTTGATTGGAAAAATCGTGGGGTTTACCTAGAAATTGTGATTTTTTTAGCAGTTTTTTTTCAAAGCATTTATTTTTGTTATAAAAAAATTGCGGGTTTTGAAATTCATGTTTCAGGTTTGAGGGTTTTTTGCTTTATAAAAATGAGTTTTTCAGAACAGAGGGTTTTGCAAGGTGCGTTTCTCATCGCATGGCTATTCCGGAGTGCCAGGGTCGTTTTCGCAGTGCATTTTTGGCTCTGTCAATCACGTTGTGGAATCTCAGGCCATTTTTTGCTCGTGACCTGTTTTTTTCAGCCCACGTTTTCTCTGCTGGCTGCCACGACTCTTTTTGAGACAGAGCAAGTTTTCTTCCGACACATTTTTACAGCATTTGTGTTTGGAGGACTGGATATGCCAGCGACAAGTTTTTTAGCACCGTTTTACAGACTGCGTGCGATTGTTTTTGTTATCATTTTCTGCAGAAATGTGGCAGATTTGTAAGTGTGAAGGGATTTTCTGTGTGCTGCGAAGGTTTTTTTTTGGGTGTGCTGTTTTCTGAGCTGGGGTTTTCTTTTTTGGGTGATTTTTTAAAAACAAAAATTGTGGTTTTTTCTCCACTAGCAATGAACCTCTATTTTTGTGCACCTAGGGTTTCTTGGGCACATGGTAAAAGCTTCTGATTGATCTAGGGTTTGTGTTTGCTGTTTTTTTGACAAAATCGTAGAGTTTTACCATTTTTTGATACAAAACAATGGTTTTTGATGATTTTTTCACAAAATTGTGGTGGTTTTTTGCAGCTACTTTTTTTTGATGATTTTCTTTGACAAAACCATGGCTTTGATGATTTTTTTTATAAAATCATGGTTGCTTGCAACTGTTTTTGGGTCATGCCTAGGGTTTCTAGGGAGAACGGTGTTCCTGCAAATAAATTGGAGTATTTGCACATTGTTTTACAAAATCGTGAGTGTTGCTGTTTTCTAAAGTAGTGGAGGATTTTTCCCTAGTCTTTTTGACAATTTTTGGCAAAATTGTGGTTTCAAAGTTTTTTGAGAAGCTGATTTTTATCTTGGTTTCCATGTCTTTGGATAATGGGAGGGATGGCTTCATTACCCATCATCATGTTGGAAGACACTTAGCTTGTTCTTGTTCTTGGTCATATGAGGGAGTTTTGTAGAAAGTGGTTGGTTGATCAGAAGATCAACTAGGGAGGGTCTGAGCAACAAGCTTCGTAGAATGACCATTAAGGGAGGGTATTAAAGTAATATTGTCATATTTAGCTTATATTGGTCATTAAAGCTATTTAAGTAATTTAGTTATTAACTTTCTATTCTGTAAGTCAGTCAGTCAGTATTAGTAACTTCTGTTTGTCTTTAGTTCTCAATTGTTTCTGTCATGGAAGGATCTTTTGCAATCTTCTATATAAGGAGTATTCCTCTCCTTTGTTTAGAACAACAATCATCATTCAATTATCATTTCAATATTGTCCACCCTTTTGCATTTAGATCAACAACCTAGATCTTACTGTATAGAAGATTAATGGCCATGACTGCTGAGTAGCTTTGCTAGAAATTGTTATGGAATGGAATTGCAAGTGCCATTGGATTAGATCTAGTTTGACAGTCACTTCCGCTTTAGCTGTATCTATTGGAGTTGATGAAAACTATCAACCCACAACTCCCAAGAATCACCTGCATGCAAACACTTGTCACAGAAAGAGAGAAGCAAAATCTATGGAGGCCAGAAACAACAAATCTGTGAAAGAAGAGACATTATGTGCAAACAATGGAGAAGACCCTCAATGCAATATCATCCTCAAAACAATGAATTACCCACAAAGATATTTCAACCAAAAGTGTTGAATGATTAACTCAATAATAGAATGATTACAAAATACAAAGAGATCAAACCTTATAAAGGTGATCAAAACCCTAAAGGGGTGAAGAAACCTAGGTTGCATGAATAATTAATAAAATAATTAAGTATAACATGCCTAAAGTTTAGCTTAAGTGAAATAGAGATAATAAGTGACTTAATAATTAAATCAAGATGACTTAATTAATAAGTGGAATCACTTTATTACTCTAACAACCCCTATTAAGATAAACTTAGGGAGAAGCTAAAAACTTAGAAATAACTACTGAAAGTAGGAAATGGGTCCCAACAACAAGGCCTGATCAGGTACCCAAGTACAAAAAATCTTTGTAAAGAGGAGAAAAAGAAGACAACCCAGTGGGAAAACCCCTCTTCGAAAAGAGATGAAGACTAGTGAAGGACTGAAGAAGCTTCCAATTAAAGAATGTATTACAACATGGTAGTTTTGAAAACATTCTCTCACATGTTAAAACGAAGATGTAATTTTCGATACTCCTAGCATGCAGGTAAAGTAATCAACTCAAGATCTAGTCATTCCTAATGGATGGACTTTAACTCAATGCAACAAAAAACTTAAGCAGGGTTACTGGATTCGCATGTCATTGACTGTACTGAATAGTAAAGTGGGTAAGAGGATTTTCGGGCCTTTTGTTCTATGATCTCTCAAAGCCTTTTGTCCTAATCCTTAAGCTCTCTATTGTTCTAGCTTGTATTACCTATTACTTGATCATTGTTATTTTCTCTGGCAATTAGGAAGTCTTATTCCATCATTATAAGCAGCGGTAGTAGCTGAATGACACTTTTTCTTCCAATATTGTAAATGATGGCTTAAAAAAGCATTTCATCATGTGTTTTGAATCTTCGTTATTTTGTTTTGTGTTAAGGGAAATTGTGAACTTAAGAAAGAAACTTATTGAGGGTTTCTGATTGCACTTATTAGTGCCAAATAGAGATTTTGGGGGCTTTTATGGCTCACATTATTGTGCAAGTGAAGTTTGACTTGAACTTGCCTCCTGTGTTCCTTCTTGCACCAATTGTTTTCTGGTTGCTCTTCTTGAAGTGCTGTTGCTTGTAGATGCTTCCTTTCTTACTCTTATTCACTCACAAGCAACAAACTACAAAGTTCTTTCTGTGCATAAGCTGGTTGCAAATATTGTAAATTGTGTAGTGTTGTTGACCACAGTGTACATTTGGGAACTACCTAAATTGTTGACTTCTCACATCTATTATGCACAGTAGACATCCATGATAGGTTCTTATTAATTCATGCTTACTATTTATTTCTTTTATGCTAGTTTTTGTCCAAAAATTAAAGCTTATTTATTTAATTATTGTTTCTTTGATAGCAAACCACAAAGAAGTGTATTATTGCTTATTTTAAATATGAAATAGTATTGAATTATATATTTAAAATAGTTTGTTGTTTAATTTCATATATTCACATAATAAATATAATATATAAATGTTAATTATATATTTATAATTTTTTAATAATTATTTCTTACAACATATAAAATATAATATAAATAGGCAATTTTATGTTTAAATTGTTTGCAATTTTAATTTTCCTTTATTTAAAATTTTATTTATATGTAATATTATATTATAGATTATAACCTATATATATATATATAGTAAATTTAATGTATAAGGAATTAATTATATATATTGATATTTTTAAATATTTTTTTTCAGATAATAATAATTATCAGTTAACAATTTCTGGTTTTGATTGTGTTGTGAATTTTTAGCATCAACGTTTCGAATCACACTCCGTGATCCATCCATCATTTTTCATTTTTCCTGTGCTCTCTTATTGCTCATCCTGATGATGGATCACGGAGTGTGATTCGAAACGTTGATGCTAAAAATTCACAACACAATCAAAACCAGAAATTGTTAACTGAT
>MU223187.1:5793703-5812330 GCA_018584345.1 Thuja plicata | reverse complement strand
TTGCTCATCCTGATGATGGATCACGGAGTGTGATTCGAAACGTTGATGCTAAAAATTCACAACACAATCAAAACCAGAAATTGTTAACTGATATTTTCATGGATTGTGGAAATCTCTTCTCTCTGAATAATAATTATTTATTTTTTTGAAAAGAGGGGTAAAAATTTATTGAATCAGAAATAACATTATAGAGTCTAGGGCCAACAAGCCCACATGTGACAAGTAGATCATCATATCTTTCCTAATAATCTCAAATTCTTTAGCATACCCGGGGGCACTTGACTCCATTCTTTATTATCCCACCCATCCAACCTTTCGAAGGCCCACTTAGCTAACTAGTCAGTTGCCATATTCCTAGGGAACATAGCAAAGGGAAACTAGGGAACATGGCAAAAGGAAACTAAATCAAAGGGTTTCCTCAAACTACGAATTTGTCTACCCACTAAGGGCAGATGCCACTCCATATCCGCAACCTTCTGCTTATTCAGCATATCTACTACTTGAGAATCAGACTCATAGATGATCTTGCTCCATCCAAGAGGACGTCCTCTTTCTAGAGCCTAAAGAACAACAAGGGCCTCAATAAGGTTATTAGTTTGATGCCCCTTATACACAAAAAAGAGGAAAATCACATTCCCCAAAATATCCCTATCAATTCCTCCAATACACGCCTAAAATAAAGAGTTGATTGTTCCTTAGTACACGACTAAGGTGTAATTTAACTACTAACATTTGCACTTTTGGTTTGCAATGGGTACGCCAAAGAGGTGTGGAAGTTCAATTGTGGGAAATTTTGGTCTAATTTTTTGTGCATTTGTGTAGTTAATGATGCCAATTGGTAGGTCATTTAGCAAATGATGTTGTTTATACAACAAATGTTTAATGGAGAAATAATAACTTCAAATTAAGTATGCATCCACTTACATGGATCCAAACACAACTAAAACATGTTGAAGTATGTAGCTTCAAAAGGAATTTTATTGTCAGTATTTTATGACTCTTGATACATGAAAAGCCACCGTGTATGGGTGAGGTGGCTGTGTATGTGGGGTCATGAGCAACTGAAGAATCTCCCGCGTCATGGGCAACTGAAGAGACTTGTGTCTACACACAAAGAGTCATCTCTTCCATGTGAATGGTCCACCGTTTCAAGAAGTCTTGTTGTTATCTCCTCACATTCCTTTGAACTCAATGATGGATGGTTCAAGAGCTTATGTTATATATATGGTCTCTATTTGGTGTCACAGTTTAGTTGATGATTACATAGATTGATGCACTCATATTATTTTGAGAAGCAATTATATCATGTGATAGGAGCTTTCAGTTTTGTGTATATTTTCTTTGTGATGCTGTGCTGAGAGTTTTCTTCTAAGAATTCTGAGAGTTTATATAGAGTATTTTGGAATTCTGGAGATATTGTTTTCAGTCACTTTTATCATAAATAAAGGAGATCATTATGCAGTGTGGCTGGGTTTTTCCCTTGTGTAGGAGGGTTTTCCCAGGATAAATATTAATGTCTTATTATTCTTTATTCTGTCATGTTTTGTTGCTTATTTTGATTCCTGGTAAAACATTAACATGGTATCAGAGCGGGTGTAAGCAAGCATCTTGTGCATGGAGTTAGAAGTACTATTCATTCTGTTGTCAGCAATCAGTCTGTATTGTTTCTGGCATCCGCATTAAATATATATTGGCTCAAAATATTCGGATTGCATCTTAGTGCTTCTATGAGATCTGTCTGCATAAACACAGGTTCTATGGCTCAAAGCACTCAGAGCCGTAGGCTGTGTTGCCTTGCTTGGCTTGCACAGGGGCTGTGAAACCTTCTTGCAACTGTTAAAAGATGGATTTATCAATAAAGAGATAAAGTATTTTATGATTGTACCCTTGAATATTGATCATGAATTTTATGTAGTTAATTCATACAATAAAATTGGGAATAGTGAATCATGTATGCTTCTAGCATTAGTCTGTATATTTCTCTTTGAGATCTAGTTTGAGTCTTTCTAATCTCTCTAATATGCTTCCAGGATAGATCGAGGAGCACAAGGATGATGAGAGATTGCAGCCTGAGATGAGTTGGTGGCTTTTTACTGGAAACATATCTTGAAGAAGAAGAACCTCTTCAAATTGTCTTATGATCAGTTTATTTTAAGAGGAGGAAGTTAGATTCAGAGGGAGCTTGAGCGGTAGATGGAGAGTGCCATCCTCCTTGCAGAGGATCAACAAGCTCATGTAGCAGTGTGACTACAAAAGCTCCTTGTTTTGTCAAACATTGAAATCAGCTCTGTGTTATTGTGATAATCAAAGCAGTGAGAATGCTGCCCCTGTTGAGAGGGAGTTTTTGTTGAGAGGGAGTCTCAACATTCAGTTGTTCCTATTATGTGATGTAATGAGTTCTTCTCTGTGAGGGAGAAGTTCGAGGTGCAATTCCTTGTTAATGAGTTCTTCTCTGTGAGGGAGAAGTTCAAGGTGCAATCCCTTGTTAATGAGTTCTCCTCTGTGAGGGAGAAGTTCGAGGTGCAATCCCTTGTTAATGAGTTCTTCTCCATGAGGGAGAAGTTCGAGGTGCAATCCCTTGTTAATGCTTTCTTCTCTGTGAGAGAAGTTTGAGGTGAAAGCCCTTGTTCCACCCTTTGGGAGTAGCTATGGTGGATCCACCCTCTGGGAGTAGCCATGGTGGAAGTCATGTGTGAGACTCCATGACTTAGCTTATTTATTTCACCCTCTGGGAGTAGCTATGGTGAATATCATGCTGAGATGACAATATTATGTTGAGAAAATCTGTGATGAGATTTACTGACATTTTTGTTGCAACTTCTTTTGTTCGTTATGTTGAGATGACAAAATTACGCTGAGAGAATTTGTGATAAAGGTTGATGCTAACACTCATGGGTGTAGCCATGATGGACATCATGTTGAGAAATTCCATGACTTGAGTATCTGGAAAATTCCTTCTTTGCTAAGAGGGAGTGTTGAAGTATGTAGCTTCAGAAGAAATTTTATTGTCAGTATTTTATGATCATTCAAGAAGACTCTTGTTGGGATACATGAAAAGTCACCGTGTAGGAGGGTTTTCCCAGGATAAATATTAGTGTCTTATTATTCTTTATTCTGTCATGTTTTGTTGCTTATTTTGATTCCTGGTAAAGTATTAACAAAACAAACCCTTGAATCAAGGGGAAGGAGAATGATAGAGAGAGGGAGAGATAAAGAGGGGAGAGAGATAAATATGGGAGAGAAATATTTATATAGAAAGAAAAAGATATATTCAGTAATATATAAAGAGAGCTAGAGAGGGAGATATATAGGGGGAGGGAGAGAGATGCATAGATAATGAGATAAAGATGGAGAGAGATGTAAAATAATAAATAAAACAGGAAATGAATAATTTGTTAAATAAAAAATAAAATGGGCGTAAGTAGCACTAGAGGGTGCCGCGAATGAGAGACAAAATAGGGTAAATGCACGGAAAATCCTACGACCTATATTATTTCAATTGTCTTCCATTTGTATATGTAGTTTTCTGCCATTTATTTCTAAAAGGTCGTCCATTTCAAATATGATATCGACTGCGTACATTGCAAGACGATTGAAATTATCTGAACCATAAAAAATTAGCAACTCGTCATTAGTATAAAAATTTGAAAAGTTGTAAATATATAATTTATTATTGGTATATTATAATATAATAATGTTTAAAATTTTAAAAATTAAAATAAAATATTTAAAAATTCTAAATAGATAATTATCTATTTATATATTATATTTATCATTTATATACATTATAATTATATAAAAATATATAATATAATAAAAATCATAAATAGTTAGTATTATATATATAGCTAAACAATCAATTGCCATATTCCATTCCCAAGGAACATAGCAAAAGGAAACAAATTCAAAGGATTTCCTCAAACTAAGAATTTGTCTACCCACTAAGGCTAAATGCCACTCCATAACCTCAACCTTCTTCTTATTCAACATATCTACTACTACTTGAGAATTAGACTCACAAATGATCTTGCACCATCCAAGAGGACGTCACCTTTCTAGAGCCAGAAGAACAACAAGGGCCTCAATAAGGTTATTAGTTTGATGCCCCTTATACACTGAAAAGAGGAAAATCACATTCCCCCGAATTATCCCTATCAATTCCTCCAATACCCGCTTGGCCAGGATTTCCATTAGATGACCCATCACTGTTGATCTTCAGAACACCTTGTTGCAGAGTAGACCACTTACCATCTAGCTAAACCTTCTTCTTAACAAGTTGGTACCTTGCTTGTCTTCTCCTAAAAGAATCTCAAAGACCCTCTCCAGAGATTTTTATGTTCTAAACAATATGCAAATCATTGGGATCCACATCCATAGAAAGATCACACTTAGCCATCAAAGTCTCTTTAACCATGTGAATAACTCACAACCACACTTGCTGCACCAGAAAATTCTTATCCTAAAAGATCACGCGATTTCTTTCTAACCATAATTGCGAAATAATAAAACATGGCCCAATATCCCATGCATCATGAAGTCTTAGTCGGGGGTCTGCCAAGACTAGTCCAAAATTCCACCAGAGAGGTGGGATGAACACAATCATGCCTCCAAGCACCCCCACTAGAAATGCCAAATCTCCCTAGCAAAAGAACACTAGAAGAAAAGGTTGGATGTACTCTCTTCACTATTATGACATAAGACACAAATTGAAGGCCCATGAAACCCCTCCTCGAAAGATTCTCCCAAGTGAGACATATTCTGCACAACTAACCATAAGAAAAATTACACTTAGGCCAAGACATTTTGTTCGAGACCCGTTTCCACCACTAAACATCAACCTTCCCAAGGGTCAACCTATCCAACTCCATATATCCCAAGGCCACAGAAAATTTCCCCTTCAGGTTAGGGCCCCAAGTCAGAATATCTTCATCTTTCAAGTAGCTGCACATTCTTCCCACCAATATCCTAGCAAGATCCTCACTATCCTCCGTTGTTCCTCTAGGAGGCCACTCATGTGGCTCTTTCCATCTAGACACTTCTCTGTATTCCAATTTTAAAGTTACCTTGAAGTCTTCAACTCTATTCCATCCAGCTGTAAGAAAAGTTTTGCAAAGAGACTGCAAATACGGAAACTAGGAAAGAATAGGAGGGAATTCATCCCTAGAATCCTTCTAGAACATAGCTTCAACACCCTTATTGCAAATTCAAAAAATTCCTTGCTTAACTAACTACATTCCCCACTTAAGAGTATTCCAAATCATGGAACCATTGCCTACCAGATTGTATCAAGGAACATCCTTTTCATCTACTCCTCCAAGGTACTTCACATTTAGAATCTTAGCCCATCCTTTATCTTGATTGATGCACCATCCCCCCAAAAGCTTAGTAGCTAGAACACAATCATTCATACTTGCTAGGCATAATCCCAACCCACCATCCTGCATTGGCCTACAAACAGTCTCATTTGACCAAACTCTACTTTGAAGAGAGTAAATTACCTGACCATAAAAATTCCATGGAAAGGGCATCAAATTCCTTAATAAAGCTAGTAGGAACTAGCTGCACAAAACATCTATAAATAGGAAGATATTGAACCACAACCTTTAGAAGTGTCACCCTTCTAGCAGTCAAGAGCCATCTATTAGTCCAATGGCTAACCTTTTGCTGAAGCTTATCCAAAATATCTTGCCAAAGCTCCCTGGGCAGGCAGCGTGCTGAGAGAGGAATTCCAAGATAAACAAAAGGAAGAGTCCCAATTTGAAATCTAAAATTCCTGGCAATTCTAGCTTGAATGAAAACATAGGTTAAATAAAATACTTCTCTTCATTAATCTTTTGGCCTAAAGCTTTCATATAAATATCCAAAGCCTTTCTAAAGTTGGCAACCTCATTGATTCTGGCAACACCCATTAGAGTAGTGTCATCCACAAATTGAAGATGAGAACAAGAGGGAAGGGCATGACTCCAATTCCATTCCTGAATCAACCCTTACCTAACACTAGACCTGATAAATCTTCCCAAACCTTCTTCCATCAAAAGGAACAAATGCAAGGTAAGGTGATCACCTTGTTGAAGACCTCTGGAAGCACCAAATAACTTTGTGGGCTCACTGTTGATGAGAACCACAAAAGAAGAAGAAGCGATGCAACTCATCACCCAATTGATCCACTCAATTCTGAAACCGAAGGCAGCAAGTTCTTTATGCATGAAGCTCCATTTGACTCTATTGTACGCTTTGGCCATGTCCAACTTTATGAATATAGCTTTCTCCTTAGAGATTGTCGTAGAATGAATAACTTCTGAAGCTATGTTAATCCTATCCAAAATTTGTCTTCCAGCAACATACCCACCTTGCTCTTCAGAGATAGTCTATTTAGCCACGGCTTGAGCCTTTCAGCAATCAATTTTGTCAAAGTGAGTAGATATTCAATTTTGTGATTATTTTATAAACTACATTATACAAGGCTATAGGGCAAAAGGAATTAAGAGAATTAGCTCCTTCATTTTTTGGTACGAGGGCAAGGAATGCAGCATTCATAGCCTTGAGCATCTGTTTATTTTCGTAAGACTCCTGCACCACTTCCAAGAGATCCAACTTAATTATCTCCCAAAATTCTTTATAAAATTCTATAGGGATCCCATCCGGACCAGGAGCTTTACCCTTCTTCATCCCTAACACCACTTTAATAATTATTATAATATATATGGTATGTATTATAATTAATTTAATATGGATGAAAATTTTAATGATGTTAGAATTTAACTTTTAAAAAATATATATAGATAAATAATAATAATTTGTATGAAAAACAATTTTTTCGAAATATTAATATTAATATTTACTATTATTTATATGTATAATTTGAATTAAATAAAAATTAAATTACAATCTAACTTTTTATCTTGTTAATAGTTTTCATTTTATTTCTAAGTTTTGTTTTTCTCCCTCTATCTCTATCCTGTTATCTCTCCATGTCTTTCTACCCTCTCCACCACCCCCCCACCCCGCCACTTCTCTCTCTCTCTCTCTAAATTATGAGATTGTTGGTAATGGACCATAATTATCTTCTTCATTTAGAGGTTTAATTTTAATTGTGTTTAGATCCTTGTAGGTAGCTACATAGTTGATTTGAAGCTACCACTTCTCCACTAAGACCTTTGTTAAACAAACAATGCTATTTGCGAAATGTCCTACCAATTCACACCATGCATTACACAAATGCATGCAAAATATAGACCAATTTTTTCCTTAATTGACCTTCCTCACTTATTCGGCGTACCCATTGCACACCAAGGTGCAATTGCTAGTTTAATTATTGCTTCATTGATAGGAAACCTTAAAGAAGTGTATCATAAGGGATGAAACCATGATTTAATGCATATCGTCAATTCTTTTTCAATAAAAAAACATGTGTACTCTAATATATTTTAGTAATTGTTCGATGGTCAGCAAATATATGACTGTTAACAAGTCTGTTGTGTGATAGGTAATCCCTTTACAATTTTTTACAAGATTCCACAGTTATAAGCACAATAATGGCACCATTGTGTGAGATAAAATGGTTGCATAAGTGTCCAATTAGTGTTATAAGATTCACCCAAATATTGCAGAAATCATAAGTACTTGTGAGGTGCAGTGGATGCCAAATAACTCAAGCATTTGTTCGTGGCAAGATTTAGCAAGTTGGAGGTTGGAATGCAGTGAGTACTATGTGAGATTGTGCTGAAAATTCAACACTGAGTTTTGCTGGGCTTTTATTAAGGCGCCAAGTCCTAGTCAAATTGTGTCTGTCAAGTTTTCCCAAGTTGTGAGTTCTATAACAATGCATCCACTGGCCAGCTGTCCTTTTTAGATACAAGCTTCTGTGTGATGGCTTCTCAAAGAAAATTCAGAAACAAGTGAGCGATTCTTTTGAATCGTATTGTTTAAACTTTAAAGCTGTGAAATGAAATCAAATATTCAATTTGTATTGAAGATACTTACTTACTTCAAGGTAATAATACCAATACTTATGTGATGTAAATATAAAAAAAAGTCTGTCTCAATCAAATTATCATGTACCTAGGGCTATGATAATATGGTGTATTAGGCATTAATAAATAAAGGCTTGGGTACATGCTTTATAAGTCACCCCATTAGCTAATTAGAATAAATGTATATATCCCACATGTATAGGGAAGCGGTAGTGATAGGAAGTTTAGTGTCATATATTGTAGGCAAGACAGACATGTATAGGGAAGCGGTAGTGATAGGAAGTTTAGTGTCATATATTGTAGGCAAGACAGACATGACGTGAAATTGTATTTGTTTGGGATCTCATATGAAATATTGCATGGGGTGGCTCTTTCCACAAGGAGGATTTTTTGGTGTTGTGCTACTGCAAGGGTTTAATAACAATTGAATATCTTTTGGAGTATTTCTATTATTTTATTCAGGTCCATAGCAAATTGTGCTACAATTCAGTTGTGCTATGATCTCCTATGATTCAGTTGTGCTATTATCTCCTATGATTCGGTCATGCTATGAATTTGATGCTATGTTGTTGGTTCAGTTGTCTCAAATCTGTAGCAGACTTGTTAATTTTCCCCACTCATTCTCTTTTCATATTTCATAATTGAGTTTTCAATTGTATGAAAAGTTGTAGTGATGTAGCTTGTGAGTTCACTGTGTGTGCTTCTTGAATTTATAATGTTTTTTTTTTGTTTTATTGTTTTTGTCCATGATTGTACTGGTTTATATCTGAATACATATGTCTAGCAGCTGCAGAACCTATTGTCTATAATGCCTCATGTTTCACAGAGGCGCTCCTTAGCTTGACAGGTTTGTATTCCCTCTAGGGTAACATGATCCCATCTGCTAGTTTCATTTCCACTGCTGCAAATATCTGTTTTTTAACACTTTAGAAGAGTGCTTACTGAATATTGAATCCTTTACCATTGATCCAAGACAAAATTTTTAGGATGACTGTGTCATGAATAATCATTGAAGGTTCTGCTGTCTTTTTAAAAGTTATGGGAAAAGGTCCGTATCAGTGATTTATTACCACTCTCTCCACCAATTCGACATGTATGGAGTATGTAATTAGAATAAATATACTTGTAATGTTTTGTTAATGGCTGACTATTTTGTTAGTACTTGGTTGGCTTTCTTTAGTTGCTATAATTTTTTGTTGTTGTCTGATGGCCTTGTTGCAACCAACAACTATTGGCACCATTTTAGATTCACTTCTTGTTGATAAATCACCCACCTATCTGGTCCTTGTCTGATCTTCCCTGCTCTACTTGTATGTAAAGGACTACAGTTGAATAAAACTGTTACTGTGATACATCTGTTGCTCAATCTGGTATTTATTGTTATTTCTGTTGATTACTGGAGTTATTTATTTGTCTTATCAGATAAAGGAGTAAACAAAGTAGACTAAATCAAACCAAATGATAAGAGAGGAATCCTATTGCTGATCTACCATGGATCCATAGCCTGCTTTCACATCTTTTTTGATTCTTTCATTATTTTTATTTTATTCGTTTTTTGAAAGGGACTAATCTGGACTAAATTTTGCTTATAATTCTTAATTTAGTTCAAGCGGTGCAGAGATTAATTTCAGTTCTTTATATACTTGTTCTTTCTTAGCAAGTTTTCTATGTTTTAATGTCTGTGTTGACACAACATCAGTAGGGTCTTGAGCAGAGCAATTCTTCTTCTTCTTAAGCATTGGCCAATTCTGTGTCATACTCTGTTATGCATTGGCCAATTCTGTGTCATACTCTGTTATGCATTGGCCAATTCTGTGTCATACTCTGTTATGCAACTGATTGGGATCAAGTATGGAAAATTTAGCACCAAAATGGAATACCATCATTCACAATTGGATTGGTAAAATATCATGAATTTGTACTGTGTGTCATCTATACTAACCCTTGCATCTTATGTTTCGTGCACCAGGAGTTATTACAAGTGCACTAATCTAGGGTGTCCTGTGCGCAAACATGTTGAGAGGGCATCAAATGATGAAAAGGCAGTTATAACAACTTATGAAGGAAAACACAACCATGATGTGCCAGCTATTAGGCATAGCAGCCATGATGTAGTGGGTACTATTTCACAAGCTCAGACAGCAAATACGGGTGCTAGCAGGAGTGTTGTAACAAATGCAGTAAAAAATGAACGGGCTGTGAACAAACAGTCTGCTTTCAGTAGGATTTCAGAGAGCAGGTCTGAAGGAAGGAATGATGCCAATACAGAAAGTGGAGGGATTGAAGAAGTTTCGCCTACAATTTTGAACAGCCATAGTGGAATTATGCAAATTGCTGCCCCTATATCGGAAACATATTCAAGAAATGGTGGTCGGTCTCTTGGTACTGATGATAATGTTGTTGTTTCAGAAAAAACAGAAGTCTTGAGGAAGCCAAAGGAAGAGCAATGATCCTCGTCAAGTTTTATGAATCTCAGCCAAAATATGGATCTGCGATTGCTGTTCAATTCCTGTCCTGAATTGTTTGCAAGAAGGGCTAAACTGTTTATCATGCTAATGTCATAGCACATTCTGTGCTTTTGTGCAAGAACTATGGATGTGCTGCCTTTTCCCTTAGTGAAAATTTCACTGTGAAGTCTATACCTGTGAACCATCTGAGATATCTAAACCTCTAAACAATAGAAGCTGGTATCATATGCAAATTGAAGTGCTAATCGTTCTTTCTTTATGAAGGGTGTTTATATATGGTCTCCTGCATTGGATTTTTAATTGTCAGGTAGAGGATTTCAAGCTTCCAATGACGGAAAGATGGAGTTGTGCTTCTGTTAATTTGTAGTTGTAGTGTGCTTTCTTCTCTCTAGGTAATAGGAAGCGCTATTTTGTGTACATCCTTTGGCTGCTTGTAGAGCTTTTTTGAGGCTCCTTATTCTTTGTGACATTATATCTGATGAACTGTGCCTAAGTTTTAATTCTGGTAATACTGACTGGCATGGACATCATGTTAAGTTTATGCTCAGCAAACATGTGGCTGGAGATTCTAAAAATGGTCTCCTAGCTTGCATGATCCCTGTAAAATTATTTATAAAGTCTACATTCATATTTGTCAAGCTCATCTTTGAAATGATGTTGCACTGACTATGATGCATTCAATGTTTAATAGTTTTTGGACGTGGGAGAACATATTTAATAGCCTAGAGACCTTGATCACGTGTTTTTATAACGTGCTTTCAGTACATCAATTATTTACATATTTGATATTTATGCCGTTCACTTCAGTGCTACCTAGGATTTTCACTTCATGTTTATGGTAATGGAACTAGCATTTGCAAGGGCTTATGGTTTATGCACATCTATTCTACTGATTCTTGCTTTTGGCACTTCGAATATGAACTAGCTTGGCCATTACGCCAAAACAAAAAGGCTCAAAATAACTGAGATGAACTGTAAGGGATGCCCGATTTTCAATTGGTGGGCTTAATACCGACTATGTAACATACAATCTTATATAAAATTAGTGATGCTGGCACTGACATGGTAAGCTGGATCCAACATTTTAAAGCACACTTCTGAGTTTTCAAGAAGAGTTTTAGATGCGCGGTATTGCATTAAGACAGTTTTAAGATGTTTTAAAGGGACACCATATGGCAAAAGCTCTGTCAATCTAGAAGCAAATATTTTGGCTGTGTTAGGGGCCTCGTATACTATGGCCTTTACATAACATAGAAGCTTTTGTGATGTCGTTCTCCGAGACTGTTTTGTGATGCCTACTTATAAATTAAGAGCTTCATGGCGTTTGCCTGGCTAGTGGTTTTCATTCTACAGAAGTATACCTAACGGTAACTAATGATTTTAGTGTGGAATTTTAGCATCGATAAATCTTCTGAGAGTTGGAAGGTGTATCGAGGCAGTCAATGTGGAAGTGAGGCATCCTCGCATTTCATTATCTGTAAAGAAATTGTTCTATTGCATGTAAAACATGGAAGGTTTAAGTAAAATGACAGGCAAAATGGTTTTTGATTTAACCAAATTCGGATACAAAGATCTCAACATGGGGTGATCCAAAATATTAAGAAAAAAAAGTTATACAGAGTTGATTTCAGAAACAATTTTACAACATGATTTTTATAGGCAAATTTTGGATTTTCATTTTGAGGATCGTTATTTAGTTTACAATTTTAATGAGCAGTTCTTTATTTTTTTAATTCATAAAGAAAACTAGTCACAAGTCATAAAGCATACTAAATAATTTCATAAAGAAAATCAGTCAGAAGTCATAAAGCTTACTAATTAATTGATGAAAAATATTTCATTAATGCTAAAAATAACTCGGTAATTTTGAAAGAGATGGCCAAGCATAGGATGACCTACAAATTCCAAAATTAAGATTTTGCATCGATAGAGATGGTTTATTAGTTTTCTGCATTTGAAACTTTGAAAATGTGGGAGAAACCATATGTTGGAGAGAGGGAATTGATTAGTCATAAAATAAAAAATAAAGCAAACATTACATGAATGAGGAATCAACAAAGAAAATTTGTAATAGTGAAGTTTGCATAACAACGCAAATTTCTATCTTGTTTGGGGATGATATTAATGAAATGTCTCAAAAGAATTATAAAAGTGTACTTTTGTATTAAGATTGATGCCTTCCTTGTTCTTTTATTCTCTATTTATGCACTTACTACATTTCAGCCTTATCCCCGCCCCCGCCCCCGCCCCCCTAAAAAAAAAAAAGAGCATATATATATATATATAGTCCTGTGATCTATGCCTTCCTATTTGTTTTGATTCTGAAGTGCAAGATTTCTATTTAATTAACCTTTAAATTCAAATCGTCAATTATTACTCTCTTTAATTAGCCATTAGAAGCTTATGTGGTATACATTTGTGTCTATTTATTACATCTTTATATTTAAAGACATTATTTGTGCATTTGAATACATATTAGATCACGTATAAAATAAGCATTTACAAAGAACATTCACCTTGAAAACATCTAGTTTGGAGTGTCAAAATAGATTTATTGATATTTGATCATTGGAAACCTGCATATTTGAGAGCAATGTCATTGATACTCACCAAAGGTCATAGGTCATAAAGCTAGGGTATCTAGGAGGAGTTGATTGTCGATAACTCTTTACAATTTTACAATCTAACAACATTCCTAAGGCATTTTTAAAATTTCGCTAGTCTTTATATCTTGAGATGTCAATGATCAAAGTAAAAATAGTTAAGAGTGCATAGTTATTGTGGCTGAACATTTGTGTTACAAGATTGATTTTGTGAATTGGGCCACTTTTAAGGAGCTCAGGGTCTATAATTGTGGAGTTCAAGGTACTGATTAAGAAAGAAAAGAAGAAAGATTTTTTTAGTCTACGATACTAGACGGTCTAAATATGGGTTTGAAGATTGCTTAGAGTAATATGGGATTACCTTGTACTCCTTGTGGGAGGCACCTAATTGTGTTACAAACGAGACACACATACCCCAACACCTATGAGATTTGAACTTGTGACCTCTCTTTCAAAAACACTAATTCTCCACCACTAGACTGACAACATATAAAATTCAAAGGAATTGAATTTAAACAATTGAATTTTGTACGATGTTAACATTTATTTCTTTACCATAATTCTTGAAACTTATTGTCTTAACTTACTTCATTAACTTTCAAATATTTATTATAATTATTAAATACCAAACATTAGCAATCATCCTAAATCAATTTAGTCTAGGTATTCTACAATGATATCACAATCAACATAAATAACTGTTAAGTAAAATACAATCCCTAAATAAATAAAAACAAAATATTTAAACTGCTCAAATAATTAAAATATCATTTCAAATAAACGTAAATTAAAATAGTTAGGTGTTGATATTACATAGTGTTATGATTTAAATGTGGTGGTGTCGTGATATTGCTATTATGATTTAACTCAGTAACTTTTGAGTCAAACTCATTGATCTGTGTTTCATGAGTAGAAGTTGACAAGAACTCATCTCTCCTGAAAATGACTTAGCACTCATTGCATCTAAATGATGTTCACAAATGGTATTGTTCTTCCTACCAAAATTCAAATCCTATTTATGATATCACAAATACACAACATAACATTGAATGGCTCTTCAAATCTTCAAAATGATTTATTGCTTGGCAATATGGTTAATCTTCATGACTGGTTGTCTTGACATTCAAAGTCTCAAGTAAAAGGAGGTTTTCCTATTTGTCCGTGTGCAAAAGAATGGTTATTGGTACCGTGTAAATCTATTACACATAGAGACACTCTACTTAAGAGAGGTCGCTGCTTTTGGGAATTGATTGTTTGGAATAGTCTTTTTTGTTTGGGGAAGAAATAGCGTAGTAATCAAGGGAATTTAAAGATAGTAAAATCATTCTTTTTTGAGATGGGACTGTTGCATGGAAGTATGGGAGACACCAATATAGAAGAGAGTGTTAGAAAATAGACATAGGAAGCATTTGCCCTGCACGAGAGGTAGAATAGGAAGTTTTGGCGTAAGAAATATACAATTATAGAGAGTTTTATTGTTGGTACGAGTCTTTCGCAGTATATAGATGTAGATAACTAGCATATCTAAATTTTTAATTAATTTTTTTTGTAAAATAAGTCGAGAGATCAAATTTTAAGATATCAAATTCCAAATATTTAACATTCATAAATATAAATAATTTATTAAATTTTATATTGAAAAAATTAGAAGATTGTAAATAAACTAAAAAATAAAGATACTAAAAATATCAATTTCATAAGTTCATATCGACAATATACACGGAATGTAGTGGATCATATAATGTTGGATGTCTTATTTGTGAGGTTGTTGTAGTGTTATTATTCAATATTTGTTGTCAATTTATTTTCAACAGTCAAATAATCTGTATAAGATATGAGATTAATAATCAGTAATTGCAATAGAATTTTCACATGGTATCATAGCTAAGTTAGTTGAGGGTATAAAAGGTTTACCCTAGGAAAAGAAAAAAAAAAAAGGGTTTATAAAACTTAGTTGGACCTATTTAGAATTATTATTTCTTTTATCCTTTGAGATGGCCTCAGCTGGTTTAAGAGATCCAGATAGATTGGATGGAGCCTCAAATTTTGGTGTCTGAAAAGCTAGAATTTGTTTATTGTTGGAAGAGAATGGTATCAATGAATATGTGACCAATGTTGTAGTTGTTCCTTCAGATCCAACACAACTCTTAGCATACAAGAAGGATGATGCCAATGCGAGGAAGCTAATCCTTGACACCGTCAAGGACCATATACTTCCACATATCGCAGAATTAGATACATCGAAGAAGATGTGGGATGTCATTTTGAATTTGTACCAAAATGCTACCACTAATAAGAAGATGATTCTCAAAGAAAAGTTGAGGAATACCCAGATGAACAAGGGAGAAGACGTTACAAATTACCTCACCAGGCTTAGACTTGTCAAGGATGAGTTAACAACTATTAGAGACAAACTAGATGATGATGAGCTAGTAAGAATAACCCTAAATGGGTTTATTAAGAAGTGAGATGTCTTTGTTCAAGTCATTAATGGGCGAGACACCTTACCGAGTTGGGATCAAATATGGAGTGACTTCACTCAGGAGGAGCTTATACTAAGACTTGTCAATGGAGGCAATAATAAGAGTCAAAAAAGTGAAGCAGAACAGGAAAACATTGCCCTAGCCGGAAAAGGGAAAACAAAGAAGGGGTCTAGCAAATGATCAAATCCACAAAGTGAGTGGTGCAGGAGCACCTAGGCTAAATCCAGTCCCTATGTTTTTGTAGTGGCTTGTACTGACCCTAGCCAAGTCAGTGGTTTTCTTTTTGACCTTAGAAGGTCTTGCTTGTTTGTACATAGTTGGATTAGACTAGGATCAGTCCAACTAGATGTTTAAGGTTTTGAGCGTGTTTAGTGCATTTTAGCCTAAATTGGGAATTTGGGGTCAAAAATCCTAGAAGGCTTATCATGACTTAGATTTGTGCCTAAGAAGGCCTTTATGATTTTTTTACATCATGTCATGATGATTGGAGGTCATTTACCTAAGTTTTAGCAAAAGATGTAAAAGTTGCTAAAATATTGCTTGACAACATTTTGCAACTTTGCAATGTTGTCTGACAACATTGTCAAGTTTGATTCCATTCGGTGAGTGGAAAAGTTAGTTAATGGTAGTGGCCTAAAAATATGGAGAAGGCATATTTAGAGATGTTGGATCCCATTTCTTGAGGTATTGGTGATGTAATGCAAGTTTTGAATAGTAAGAAGAACTCTGTTTTCTGTTTTGCATACATAGTCTTCTAGTTTGGTGTTTAAGCATTGTTAGATGGATTGAATAGTGCGAGTTAGTGTTGGATTTGAGTTGTAGAGTTAGTTTAGAGTAACTTTTGTTCATTGTGCAGGTTTATGTGAGTTCTTTAGAGTAGATTTGTAAATTATTTTGTAAGTAGACTAGTTGCTGGAGTTGACAGGGTGGTTTTGAACAAAATGACTCCTCCATAATTCTCCACCATGCATTTCATCATGGAATGGGGGAATATGGAAGGAGAGCCTCTGTACATTATGTATATAGAAGGAGAGAGTCAGAAATTGTAATACCCACTCATATTTTGCTTTCAGTTTAGGATGCCATACTCTTTTAGGCAGTGGTTTCAGTTGATTGGCCGAATTCTTTTAGGCTACTTTCATGAGAGCTATTATTCTTTCAGTTGATGGTGATTATTATTTTATGGTTGATCATATGCTTAGATAGATGTGATAATTTTTTTATGGTGATTGATACATGTTGATTTCAGATTATGATGTACTTACCCCATACTTGCATGTGTATGGTTGTCTTATATGTGGATGTACTTGTTGATGTGTTGTCATGGTAGAGGACGGAGACGTAGTTACTTGCCTCGATGAGATTCACACATTCAACCGATCCCTATCATTATTTGCGATATTATATTGTATGTACATGCGTGTTCTTTTGATGACAAGATTGCAGGTACAGGGCATCGTCTTCCCTGAATTGGCAGGAGTGAGCGTGCCCATAAATATTCATCTCAATGGTAAAGAGGGGGGTAACATACAGATCTGAAACCCTAACCTAAGCTTAATCATCCTAATGTTGGATGAGTTTAAGTTTGACTACCCTATCCGGATTCGTCTAGTTGACAGGAATTCAAATACCCCTTTCTTGAGTATGTTTGTTTTGCATGTGATTGCTTTCAGTTGTATTATTGGGTTTTGAGTGATTTCCTATGTTTAATGATTTAATGGATTATAGTTGAATTAAATATTTAATTATATCCTATGTTTATTTGAAATAATTAATTAAATTCAAACATTTGAATATTTTGATTTAATTAAGTATTTAATTGAAAATTAAAGTAAATGTGCTTATATGATTAATTAAATGATTAAATATTTGGTTGCATGTATTATTGTGACATAAATATTTAATTTAATATTTTATTAATTACATGTGCATGAATGTGTTGAAAAAGTATTTTCAAATTCAAAATTCTCAACTAGATATTAGGAGTCAAAGTTGAGTTGTGGCAAAAAAGGATATTTTAATTATTTAATTTAGAATTTCTTTCAATTTTAAGTTGAGTCTTTTTAGGGATTGATTGGGGAGTTGTCATGAGGGTTTGCACAATTAGGAGAAGTTGATTCTCTTTAGGAGAATTCTCCTCTCATTCTCTCATAACAAGTTTTGGCATTTTGGAGAGCTCTTGGTGTTTTTGGGGATTTTTGAAGATTTGAGGATTGTTGTGGTTGCTTGTTGTTTTAGAGATTCGGGTGATTTCTTGTTTGCATGTGCTTGGTTTTTCGTGGATCTCAGATCTGTGGTTGAATCATGATTAGAGGTTTTCGGGTTTCCTATCTTCTTCCAAGGCACATTTCTTCAGTTCTTCCATTGGAATCAAGATAGGTTTTGTTTCTCCATATATTGTTTTCAATTTTGCAAAATCTGAAGTTTTCAATGATTGGATGGATGCATGTTTGATATTTTGGCTTCTAGACGGTTTAATAGTATTTCTAGGTTTTTGGGTATTTATAAAACCCTAGATCTGTTATTTTCATGTTTTATCATTACTTGGCATAGTGTCATTATGGTGTCAAAATTTCGTGAGAAAATTCTCTCTAGAACTCCTAGAAATCAATAAATTAATCTGTTATATACTTTACACTATAGAGGATAAAAAAATAAATCTCCCTTTTGAAATTCCTTTGAAAAAATTTAATTAGTTGAGGAAAAATTAGCCCCTGAAAAAAAATACAGTGTGAATTAAAATTCACCAGAGGACACAAGTGGAATAAGACAAAAAAAGAAAATACCTTTCTTTTATTTCCGTTTTCGGAAATTGTTGTTTAAAAAAAAATATTAAAGACTTTGTTTGAAAAAAATGTTTTAAAAAACAAAAAAACTTTATTTTAAAAAAAATGCAGCAACTTTTTTTGAAGTTTATAAAAAAAAATTAAAAAAAAAATATTGGGGAGGGCGGTGGGTCCCACCCCACCAAACCCTACCCCGCGTGCGGTACACAGTACCCGCGCTGCACTGAGCAGCCGCGGGACTGCCTGACAGTCCGTGGCAGTCACGGGACTACCAGTGCAGCCCGTGCACTGCGTCGATAGTGGGGGGGGGGGAC
>MU223187.1:5770197-5784130 GCA_018584345.1 Thuja plicata | reverse complement strand
TTCTTTAATGGCAATGGCTGAAACCCTTCTCAGAGCACAAAAACCTGTTTTCAAAATGATAGCAAAATAACAATGGATGATTTCTTCCTTCTTTTCCAAGCATAAATATGCCTTTCAAACCCTAAATAAAATTCTTCTAGAGAGCTGTGATTTTCCTCATAAAATCATTTAAAAATAAATCATTAAAACATTTAATGATTTTAGACTTAGGAAAATACATTTAATTTTTTCTCCTTCAATTAATTCAGTTAGTTGGCCCCATTCGATGAGAAATAGACCCTCAACATTAAGTCACTTAAATTATAATATAAAAATATATTATAACTTTATAATATAAGCTCAAACTATTAATATTTATTTTAGCCAAATAAATATTTATATCTCCATTATTACTCATCATTTTTGCACGCCGTCTGAACTGGGAGCTGACATAATGAATCTGCATACGACCATACCCCTTTACTAAAAATAGCAGGGGTCCATCTCTAACATCTCTGACTTACTATAAATAGTAAGTACTGCATACAGAGTCCTGGAGACCTCAAACAAAAGCAAATCTGTAAAACTTTGACCACTGAAGAAGATGCATCCCTCAAAGGAACCTCTAACCAACCTCATTAGCCTACGAGGGACAAAATAATAGGCTAATCCTTCAAACTCTGATGCTCATGAAAATGGGGACATTACATAGAAGAAGGAGAAAAGAAGTCCTCAGGCCCTAATGTCCTCATGGTCAGTGAAAAGGAGTTTATAGAAGCCTTAAAGGGAGGAGGAGTGGGATTTGAACTGGTATTGAAACCTAAAGAAGAAAATGCAGACAAGACAGACAAGAAGACATAGATACCAAAAGAAGTGCAAGAATTGCTGCAAGAGTACAAGAGCATAGTAAGTGATGGGAAACCATCAACCCTACCCCCTAAGAGAGTTGTTAGTCATCAAATTGACTTTATCTTAGGAGATACCCTTCCAAATAATGCTTCCTATAAGATGACCCCTCAACAAAATGAGGAAATTTCCAAGCAAATTCAAGAAATCCTAAGCCAAGGTCTCATTAGGAAAAGCATTAGTGCTTGTGCAGTCCCCACTGTCTTAGTACTCAAAAAGGGAGGAACTTGGAGGCTCTATACTGATTCAAGGGCAATAAAATGAATTACCGTTAGATATAGGTTCCCTATCCCTAGGATGAAAGACCTAATGGACTATCTAGGAGAAGCAAAGTATTTTACTAAGATTGACCTAAAGAGTTGGTATCATCAAATTAGGGTCAATGAAGGGGATGAATGGAAGACAATCTTCAAAACTATAGAAGGTTTGTATAAATGTCTTTTGATTCCATTTGGGCTATCTAATACCCCATCTACATTCATGAGGCTCATGAATGAAGTCCTAAAAGACTACATTGGAAAATTTTTTGTAGTGTATCTAGATGATATACTAATCTATAGTAAGACAAAAGAAGAGCATCTCAGACATCTGTAGATTGTTTTCAAGAAATTGCATGAAGAGGAGCTGATGATAAATTTGGAAAAATGTGAATTCATGAAGCCAGAGCTAGTGTACCTTGGGTTTGTATTGTCTCAAGGCAACCTCAAAATGGATCCAAGCGAGGTGGAAGCCATTCTTAACTGGCCTACTCCAAGGACTGCGACAGAGGTGAAAAGTTTTCATGGTTTGGCCCAATACTATAGAAAGTTATTTAAGAAATTCAATGCTATTTGTGCCCCTATGTTAGATACTATCAAAGGAGGGATGAAAACTAATTTTTTTTGGAATGAGCAAGCTAACCATGGATTTGAATTACTGAAGAAGAAGATGGCCACTCAACCAATCCTAACACTACCAAGTTTTGAGAGGTTATTCACAGTTGAGTGCGATGCTAGTAATGTGGCCATTGGAACTGTTTTGATCCAAGAGGGAAGACGAGTAGATTTTCACAATGAGAAGCTCAGTGATGCTAAGAAGAAGTACTCTTCTTATGACTTAGAGATGTATGATCTATTCCAAGCACTAAGGAAATGGAGGCACCACTTGCTTGCTAAGGAGTTTGTGGTGTATTCAGACAACCAGGCTCTTAGTTTTCTAAATTACCAAGACAAGCTTAGCCACAAGCAGATGAAATGGGTGGAGTACTTGCAGGCTTACACCTTCAACATCAAGCAAAAGAAAGGATTGCAAAACAAAGTAGCAGATGCGTTAAGTAGAAGGCTATTGACAATACAAGAAGTAAAGTTACAGAGCATGGGTATTGAAAGTTATAAGGACCTATATGCTGAGGATGAAGACGCTGCAGAGATCTACAAGGTGTGTAAGGAGCATAAGAACCACTTTAATGGTAAGTTTTCTGATTACACTTTGCAAAGTGAATTGTTGTTTAAAGGGAGTCAATTATGTATCCCTAGGGGATCCATTGGGGAAAACCTGATTCAAGAGAAGCACAATTGTGCACTTAGTGGACATTTTGGAGTCAATAAGACCCAAGAGTTAGTCCAAAGGTTTTGTTTTTGGCCAAGGATGAACTTCGATGTTAGGATATATGCGGAGTGTTGTGTAGTGTGTCAAAATAAAAAGCCACATCCTCCAATGCAGGGCTTTATCAACCCCTTCCCATCCCAAGAAGACCATGGGAATGTTTAAGTATGGACTTTGTTGTAGGGTTACCAAGGACCAAACAAGGATTTGATAATATATATGTCATAGTATATAGGTTTAGCAAGATGGCCCATTTTATACCCTGCAAGACAATCCATGATGCATGTCATATAGCTCACCTATTCTTCAAAGAGGTAGTCAGAATTCATGGGTTACGATTGAGCATAGTGTCAGATAGAGATACAAAGTTCATGAGCCATTTTTGGAAGACACTATGGAAAAATCTAGGAACCAATCTATCCTTTGGGTCTACATATCACTATCAAACAGATGGTCAAACTAAGGTGGTTAATAGGAATCTAGGTAACCTCCTAAGGTTCTTAAATAAGGAGTATGGCCAAGCTTGGGACCAACTCATTAGACATGCAGGATATGCCTATAATGACACTATCAACAGAACCACATGGAGAAGTCCCTTTGAAATCGTCTATGGACTACACACAAGGGGGATATTTGAACGTAGGGAGTTGAAAGATAGAGCCAAGGGAAATGGCCATGCAAAAGATATTGCACAATCAATGAAGGAAGTGCATGAGACTGTAAGGAAGAAATTGACCGAGAATACATAGAAGATAAAGAACAAAGTGGATGAAAGGAAAAGGGATGTCCAATTCCAAGTAGGGGATCTAGTAATGGTCCATCTGAACAAGGCAAGATTGCAAAAAGGAGTGCCTAATAGGCTGCAGATGAGAAGGATTGGCTCATGTACCATTCTGGCCAAATATGGCACTAATGCATATAAAGTGGAACTTCTAGAGGATGTTGGTTTATCTCCTATGTTCAATGTGGTAGATTTGGTCTTATACAAAGGACCTATACCAGATCTAGATCAGAGTTTAACTGAGGTCATATAGGATGTGGAGGAACTCAACTTACCATCTACACCATCCAAGAAAGCAGAGCAAATACTAGATTCAAGAGTCTACAAATAGATTAGGAAGAAGGATTACAAAGAAAATCTGGTGAAGTGGCATGGACATGCTGATGTAGAGGCTACATGGATCATAGAGACAAACTTCAAGAAGTTGGGCATTGATACCAACTTGCTCAATCCAAGTGTGGATTGAATCTTTCTATTTAGGGAGGATGGTGCATGAGCACCTAGGCTAAAACCAGTCCCTATGTTTTTTTAGTGGCTTGTAATGACCCTATCCAAGTTAGTGGTTTTATTTTTGACCTTATAATTTCTTTCTTGTTTGTACCTAGTTGGATTAGACTAGGATTAGTCCAACTAGATGTTTAAGGTTTTGAGTGTGTTTAGTGCATTTCAGCCTAAATTAGGAATTTGGGGTCAATAAGCCTAGAAGTCTTAACATGGATTAGATTTGTGCCTAAGAAGGCCTTTATGGTGTTTTTACATCATGTCATGATGATTGGAGGTCATTAACCTAAGTTTTAGCAAAAGCTGTAAAAGTTGCTAAAATGTTGCTTGACAACATTTTGCAACTTTGCAATGTTGTCCGACAACATTGTCAAGTTTGATTCCATTCGGTGAGTGGAGAATTTATTTAATGGTAGTGGCCTAAAAAAATGGAGAAGGCATATTTAGATATCTTGGATCACATTTCACGAGGTATTGGTGATGTAATGCAAGTTTTGAATAGTAAGAAGAACTCTATTTTCTGTTTTGCATATAGTCTTCTAGTTTGGTGTTTAAGCATTGTTAGATGGATTGAATAGCGCAAGTTAGTGTTGGATTTGAGTTTTAGAGTTAGTTTAGAGCAACTTTTTTTCAGTGTGCAAGTTTCTGTGAGCTCTTTAGAGTAGATTTGTAAATTATTTTGTAAGTAGACTAGTTGCTGGACTTGACAGGATGGTTTTGAACAAAATGGCTCCTCCATAATTCTCCACCGTGCATTTCATAATGGAATGGGGGAATATGGAAGGAGAGCCTCTGTAAATTATGTATATAGAAGGAGAGAGTCAAAAAATTTGTTTAGCTAATTTTCATGGCAAGCCCTAGGCGAGACTGGAGTCACCGGCTAGGAGATTTCTAGATATAAGTTGTGTTTGATTGCAGGGACATTGTGAGTTGAAGGAAACAAAGCATGGTTTTGGGAGCCTAGGGGATATACAGACACCTCCTAGGAAGGATAAGACTCAACCAATCCATTTTGATACTTTTCCAAGCATAAGTCACGTGACTGTATTTGTCTAGCCCAATTAGCCCTAGTTGTCTTTAATTCTAGGAATCTAGTGTACGGACACCCTAGGACCCTAAGACCTACAAAAGCCTTCGAGCCTTAAAGTGTTTGTTACATAGATAGTGGGGAATCATTTCATATGATAGGAGTTAGAGAGTACTTCTCCAGTTATAAGGAGGACATCAGAATCCAAATTTCTATGGGTAACATGTCTAGACTCAATTCAGTTGGGAAAGCGACTATTCAGTTTCAGAGGGAGAATAGAAAAACGATTCCCCTTCATGATGTGTTGCATGTGCCAGGCTTAGGGATGAATTTGATTTCTGTATTTTTCCTTCATGATAAAGGATACAATGTACTCTTTAGAGGGGCACATGTGTTGATCAAGAATAAGGATTGGAAGTCACCCAGAGCTATTGGAGTTAGGAGTGGCCTACTTTATAGGTTGCAGTTTGATACTCCTAAGGCACTCACGAGTACCAGTAATCCTAGAGATCGAGAAGAGATATGCCATAGGAGGATACCATATACATCATGGAGCACTTAAATTGCTTCGTGAGACAGTGACAAGTGTTCAGAAGATGAGCACAGAGCATGATGATGTATGTAAGGGATGTGTGTTGGGGAAGTTTGCAAAAGAAACTTTTCCAAGGAGTGACACTAGATCCAAAGGTGTTCTTGATCTAGTACATTTAGATATATGTGGACCCATGTCTATGAATTCTCTCAGAGGATATGAGTTCTTTGTTACTTTTATTGATGATTTCTCTAGGAAGACCTGTATATACTTCTTGAAGACCAAGGATGAGGTTTTCAGTCGCTTCCAAGATTTTAAAGCTCTTGTAGAGAACTCGACAGGAAGGATGATAAAGGTTCTTCGGTTAGACAATGGAGGTGAGTACAAAGGGAAAGAGTTCCAGGAGTTCTGTAGCAGGGAAGGAATCAAGAGAGAGTGGACTGTTCCTTACAACCCTCAACAAAATGAGGTTGCTGAGAGGAAGGATCACTCTATATCAGGAGCAACACAGGCTATGTCTCATGACCAAGACATGCCACACTACTTATGGGTGGAGGCATGTAGTACATCAGTATACATACATAATAGGGTGCCACATAAGGTGTTAGGGAAGAACACACTAGAGGAAGTGTTCACTGGGAATAAGCAAGATGTCAGCCACTTTAGGATATTTGGAAGTTTGACATATTGCCACATTCCAACGGATATATGTACCAAGTTAGATCAGACTACAAAGAGGGGGTACTTCATGGGGTACAATGAGACCTCAAAGGCATATTAGATATTTATTCCATGGACTAGTAGGATTATAGTTCGACGTGATGTCAAGTTCATGGAGGACAAGGCATTTAGAAGGTCCAAAGAGTTCTAGCAGATGATCAGAGTGAGCAGCCAACAAAAGCTCCAAGGATAGCTCATCTAAATCAAGGGAAACAAAGCTCGAGTACAATTAATAATACAAGCACATGCTCAAGTGTAGAGAGTTCGCGGAATATGGAACAACAAGTGAAAAAAATCCAAGAGATGCATCAAGAAGACATGGAGGTTGATATTTTATCCTCTATCCTGTTGAACCACTTAGGAATACTCAAGAGTTTGGGGTGCTCCTAGAAAGAGTAGTAGATAATGGAAAAAAACCAACCAGATATGATGATTATATGGCATTAGTCTGTCAGTTGGTAGATAGTGAGCCTTCCATCTATTAGGAGACCACACAACATTAGGTATGGCGAGATGCGATGGTTGAGGAATATACCTCAATAATGTAGAACGATGTGTGGGAGGTTGTGCATAGATCGAAAGATAGGGATGTGGTTGGATCACGCTGACTCTTTAAGATCAAGCACGGTGCAGATGGTAGCATCAAGAAATAAAAGGAAAGGTTCGTAGCGAAGGGGTTCTCTCAGAAGGAGGGAATAGACTATGAGGAGACATTTTCTCCAGTGGCCATGTATACTTATATATGAGCTGTGATCTCATTTTCAACACATATGGGATGGAAAATCCATCAAATGGATGTCAAGGCAACATTCCTTAATGGTGAGTTGAAAGATGAGGTATACATAGAACAACTTGAAGGCTTTGTAGTACACAAAAAAGAGACCCACACGTGTAGATTGAAGAGAGATTTTTATGGACTCAAGTTGGCTCCCAGGGCATAGTATGAACACATTGATACATACTTGTAGGGAATGGGCTTTGTGAAGAGTGAGGGAGATACTAACCTCTACTACTTGGTGGTTGGGGGTGAGGATCTAATTCTTGTTCTGTATGTGGATGACTTGTTTTTGACATGTTCACTTTTGCAAAGCCATGTCTACACCCATGATCACGAATTGGAAGAAGGTAGACACATCAAGGGAGAAGGATGTAGATCCCATCTTATACAAGTAGTTGATTGGTTTTCTCATGTATTTGGTCAACACCAGGACAAATATAGATTTTTTAGTAAACTCTCTTAGTCAGTTCATGGTTGACCCAAAGAGAGTGGATTGGACAACGACAAAGCATGTGGTGCGTTATTTGAGTGGTAGAGTTGAGTACGAGATTAGATATACTCATGGTGAAGGAATCAAGTTGATAGGCTATACTAACGCAAATTGGGCAGGGAATACAATGGCCAAGAAAAACACTTCAGGGTGTTGTTTAGTTTGGGATTAGGAGTTGTCTCTTGGTTCAATAGGAATCAGAAGGCTGTGGCTCTGAGTTCTATAGAAGTAGAATACATAGCAACTAGCATGGTGACGTGAGAATATATATGGCTTCGGAAGTTGCTAGTATCCTTGTTTGGTCAGAGGGTTGAGACTACAATGATACACTGCGACAATCAGAGTTGCATTAGGTTATTTGAGAATCCAATGTTTCATGATAGGTTTAAGCATATAGACAACAAATATCACTTCATCAAAAATTGTGTACAACGAGGGATTGTTCAAATATAGTACATACCTACAGAATAACAAGTAGCAGACATCTTGACAAAGGCATTGGGGAAGACGAAATTCATCTTCTTCAAAGATAAGTTGGGTTTCATGCAGAACAACTTCCTCACTAAGAGGGAGTGTTAGTTGGGGTAGCTAGGACAATTGGTTCTATATATGGAATAATTAGTAAATAATTGTTTTGTTGTTGGGAATGGAGACATTTATTTATTTAATTAATTGATTTTCTTAGAGACACCTAGTAACCAATTTGTGATGGGTTGTTAAGGTGTTATTTATCTTAGCCATTGATTGAAATTAAATCTCGGTGATTGGTTTTTCAACGAGAGTAGTATAGAAGGGGGTCATGGGGGATTTGGAGAACACACTTGAGACGCATTTGCAGTGATAGAAAGGGTGCGATGCTAGTGTTGGAGATAGTAGCAAGGTGAAATATCAGCAGGAGAAATTGAGGAATTGTCGGAGATCTGCTAGTAAGAGACAAGCAATTTTATGTATCTCTTAATTTGATGAAGTTTAATATAATTCCTCATTTGCAGTACCGCTTTTCCCTTCGGGATTTTTCTGGGGACAATTTATCCAAAAATATTGTGCTAATTGTGTTGCATATTTGTTTTCGTGTTTTTTATTGGTGAAGTTGTAGTTGTGTTATTATTCAATATTTGCTGTGAATTTATTTTCGATAATCAGATAATTTTTATAAGATAGGAGATTAATAATCAGTAACTGCAATAAAATTTTCACACCTTTAATAGAGCTTGTCTTATTATTCGTGCAAGATCTAGCAAAACATTTTCAGAGCCCTCACACATAAGCAATATATTAAAACTAACCGATTTATAAATAACATTCAAAACATTCGTATGAAGAATAAATGCGGAGAACCAAATGGAAAAGGTAAGATTATATATATTCGTAATGTGGCAGAGCTGAAAACCAAATCGTCGAGTGTAGAAAGTGGCACAGGAGTTCTGTTGTGCATAATGTAGAAAAACAGACTACCAATTTCATAGGGCTCTGAAGCGAGAGGCAAAATTTATAATACTGTCAAATGAATGCCAAATTTTTAAAAAATGTTTAAATGTTTACAACCAAAATTGATGTCATTGTAAGAAGCCTATGGGCTTAATTAGTTTTAGATAAAATTGTGTAAGTTTTTGTTTAACTTTTGAAATACTGACAATGATTCATCATTAGAAAACTTGTACGAAAGATAAAATACAGATTAGCTTTTATAAATCAATGTTTAAAATAATTCTATAATATTTATAAAAGTTAATCTGCAGTCTATATTTTATACAATGTTCTTATCTTTTATACAATTTTTTTAATGACAAATCATTATGAATGATACAAATGTTGAACAAAAACATACACACAATTTTATTCAGAAATAATTATCTATAAAAATTTAACTGTTCAAACAAAAGAAAAATAGAGATTGTTATTGCGATGAGGAATGTGGTGAAGGTTGGAGGAAAATAGAGTGCCACAAAGTGTGCAAGAGAAAAGAAGAGAGGATGGAATCAAGGGAATATATCAACAACAAAACAAGCAGTGTAGAAGTCCAGGAAAACATAGGAAATGAAGTGGGTGGCTGTGTATGGAAAAGTGTGAAGAAAATATCTCATATCTAGTGCAATAATAACAAAAAATTAAAAGGGAATGCACAGAAGAATGTTTGGGCATAGTGAATTGAAACTTAGATAATGGATGCCCATTACAGATTGTTTTTGGTTACCTTGACAAATTTTCAATAAAATAGTTTTGAAACTCTTCAAATTGGAATTTTTGTTCAAGGACATTGTAATTGAATTGAAGTCATTGCTGCAATTTTCTCATTCTAATAAAACTCTGGAAAATTGGCTTGTACCAATGGGTGTAGGAGAAAGGATCTAGTGGTTGAGTGTATAAGACAAAGATTAAGAGAGCGCATGCAAATAGATAGAGTAGGAATAGCTATATTTTCATAGCGTACATTTATTATGAGTTATCTTATAATTAGTTTAATGAACAATAATTATAATTTTTTTAAATAAAATTCTTATGAAATACAATTAGAGCTCAAGTCTTACACATTGATTAACATATTTTTTTTTATGTATCTATATTTTTTAGAAAGGAAACTATCACAATTGTCCCATCCAACTTTAAAAAATAGACAACCTATTGAAATTTCACTATAATGAAAAATAATTTGAATGAAATTGAAATTATTTCTATTGTATCTATGAGACCAAAATGGTAATGCAAAAGTTATTGTAACCACTCAAAGATTCATGAGATAGACAGTTTCCTTTAGATGGTTGTTCCTTGTTAATTTAGATAAGCTATTTTGATAAACCTTTTAATCTATTTTCTTTGAATAATTCTATCACGGATGTTTCCTCCTATTTGGCTTAGATTTCCCCGTGCCTTGGGAATTTGATTTAGATAAAGTGTTCATATGTTTTGACTACCCTTGTGGTACGAATAATACATTTTTTTCCCATTCTTCTAAAGGTGTTGTCCATCTACTTTTCTGACATTTGAGCAGACAAAAGCTAGCCCTTAGTTGATTAATGAAGATGTTGTATCTACTTTTGATTTTAGCCCTTATTTAATATGTTTCGCAATGCTTGTAAGTTAGGTTGATCCTTCTAGCATAATGTTGTCATATATTCTACTTATTTTCTTCCTCCACATCATTACTTTAAAATTCTCATTCACATGACTTCTAATGTCTATGCTGCGATTGAGAATTAATTCAAGTTGGTTTCCCATCTATTCATAAATTTGTGATAATATTTCATCCATGTTTTCTTCTTTCTAGTTATCTCTAACTTCTTACATCTCTAGTATATTTTGGGTGACCGAATTGTGCTAATTATATTTTAATTAGATAAGCTAGGAAAAGCTTCCCAATTCCTTACATTTCGATTAAGTGAAAAATAGGTTTTGAAGGGGCCCGAATCCCTTAACAAGAAGGTCACGAAAGATAATCAAAGAGAGCACACAACAAGAGGTGGACCAAGACTAAACAGAGGGTTTTGACAACAGGATCCCCAACCTGGAAAAAACACAACATGAAAAGAACAACATGCCACCTGGAAAGAAAACTAATTTCCTTTACCCCCTTTTTTGTGGGATCTAAGGGTCATGTCAAAAGAGGGCGAGGACCTCTTAGAATTTTTTCCTTTTACTATAATCCAACCCTCTTCAACCATAGTAACCTCACTCTTCCAAGCCAGAGAAACCAACTCAGAGGACCCAACAATGGGGGCACGCTGAGTAGAACTGGAGAAAGGACTAGCATCCACCAAAGGGACATGGCCAACAAATTTCAATCAGACAACATCTACAACATTGTCAGAAGAAAAAGCTACCACCTAAGAGACATGACCAACAACCGCTAAAGGTACATCACTCTCACCAGCAGCACACTCGACAACAAGATCCCTAACACAATCAACCTGAGACACAATCGTATCAGAATCACCAGTCTCAACCATCCCAGAATCTGTACCAAAAATCTATCTCACGTTGGGATCGAAGGAAGGCACATGAGACTCTTCCACAACTACCTGAGAGAAGCTCCCCTGGGAAGAATTATTGAAAACCATGTAATGCTCGACATAATCATTTTTCCACCAAGAAGTGGCCCTCTTAGATTTCTCTAGACCGCACTTAGCTACCACATGACCAGTTCTAAAAAACCTCCTGCACCTGAAGGGAATCCCTTCAAAGTCCAAAGGTTGAATCTAACAACCCTTAGGAGAGACAATCTTAATCTCCTTAGGAAGCCCCTTAGAGACATCTAAATCCACCAAAATCCTGGCAAAGGTCGAATTGTAAATATGAGAGGAATCCTCATCCACCATCAAAAAATCCCCAAGGGCCTCACCCACTTCCTCAAGAAGAGAATCCACCCAAAGATGAAGGGAGAGGTAGGGAAGTCTAACCCAGACGGGCATCATAATGAATATTTCCGAAGAAGGGTTGAAATCCGGATGCCAAGGTTTGACCATCAACATGTACCAATCCTCCCAGCTAAAGAAATGATCGCACAAGATCGTATTTCTATCCACAACAATATCAAATTTGGCAATAAAAAATCCCTTAGCCAAAGAGAAAATATGGACATTACCAGTAATAATAGGCTCCCACTGTTGGGAGATCTAGGCATGTAACTTCGAGAGACTAGGCCAAAAGCCTTCGAATCTACAAATCAAATCATGAGAAGAAAGATCAAAGGAGGCCTGATCAATTTCTACCACCGTCTCAGCCGCCAAGGAGATAACAATAGACTTGGAGACAGGGAAAGACTTTGTCTCCACCAACATTTGCAAGTAGTTCATAACCATAAAAAAGAAAAGGAAACAACATAAATTCAAGAATTACATAACACACATTGTTGGATGAATTAGACTAGAGTAAGTAGCAAAAAATGAGCATATCAAAAATAGCTAAATCATAGTACTAGAAACAACAACAAAACAACACTAATACACAAAAGATCACACCAATATTTGGTAACCAATATCTCCCAATCCTTATAAGGACAATTGTGTTTGTCATGTTGATTGTCCCCTTGTTATTGAAATTTTATAGAAATTGGATTGTGATTTGATTTAAGCTCTCAACAAGTATCTTCTAATATGAGCAAGTTGTGAATGCTACATAAGCTTAGTAACTCTTTCCAAAGCATGTGATGGCTCTGTAAGTATCTTTTCAGACTAACCTATTGCTAATTTTCTTCTTATGCCATCCAAAGAGGGTTCATGTCTAGGCCTTCATTATTTCTATTTGGGTGATTTATTTGTTTGAGGTCCTTTAATTACGATTCCTAGATAAAAATATCTCCCAATCTTCTATAGATTGAAATGTCCCTCTTTAAGGATGAGCATTGATCTTGACTATCTTAATCACACTTCTTAAAGAACTTGAAGTTATTTGAAGAAAAGTAACATGCAACTCATCTTATTTTCTATGATTTTTATCTAGATATAATGTTTCTTTTCATAATGTTTATTTATTCAAATACTTTTGTCCATAATTTGCTTTTCCTGAGAGCAATCAACGGTTTAGCTTTGCGACCTAGAGCATAGCTCTTTACAGGTCAAATCTCCCCTTTAACCTATTAAGAAACATCCAATGGACCCTCATCCACGTTACAGGAAAATCAAGATTGAAACCTACGACTTACCCCATGTTCCCATGCGACTGCTTAAGTGCAATTTCTGCCTAAATTTAAGCAGCTGGAGTGTTCCCATGCAAACTTTTAATCTAAGGAAAAAGATAAATTGAATTCTTTCCCTACTTTAGCGGAGTAGCAATTGTTTGGAAGTTGGAAATACGCTGTGGGAAAAAAGGGGGGGCTGGAAATAAGCAGTAACTACATATTGAGAAAAACAACACATGTCTTAAACATTTTTTCCCATCTCCTTTTTAATCGCGAACAATTTTGTTTTGAACTTTATTTGCAAGAAAAATAACTTAAAATTTAATTTAAAAATACTATTTAATAATTTGCTTAAAAGTAAGGAACAAACATTACCATCCATGAGGTTACTACCTCCACAAATTGTTTCAAAAAAAGTTGAGCAACAACAACTAGCACAATAAAAAAACCTAAGCAACAAAACTTGCCCTTAGACTTAAAAACAATAGTAGTCAAAATTGAATGAGCTATTAACACTATTTTCCTCCTTACACCTTTTACCATTGTCACATGCTTTATTCCATATCGCTAAAGCCAAGCCTGGAATTTGTGGCCGTATTGGCCGTTTATCACTTTTAAGCCGTATATGACAGGCTAAAAATTTATTGGACCCTATGGATTAACATGTTAAATTTTTATAAAACCATCAATATGACACTTAAATTTATTAATAAACCATCAAAAATTGTTATATATATATATATATATATATATATATATATATATATATAATTTTATAACATATATGATAAATATATATTATATAATATATATGTTTCTATTTTATTTATTATATATTTATATCAATTTAGAATCTTTTTAAAACATAATATATGAATTTTAGAAACTCATTTTATCAATTTAATTTAAAATATTAGTATGCAATATATATATTTTATATTATTTATTACATATTTATATTATTTAGAATCATTTTAAAATAAAGCTTATAAACTTAGAAGCTTTCTTAATTATATATATA
>MU223187.1:5726218-5754508 GCA_018584345.1 Thuja plicata | reverse complement strand
ACAAACAAATAAATAAAAACTAAAATATTATTTTACACAAACAAAAGAAGTTTAGTAACTACAAATTCAAGAATATTAATTGTTATATTACATCTATTTTCTATCGGCGTACCCCTTGCACCCTTTTCTGGTGCAAGTGCTAGTTGTAATATCTCAGGTGCTTTTGTTTTGTGTTATTGTTCAATTTTGGTTTTACTCCGTCAATTGTTTTTGTGATAATTTTTTGTAGTACTATTAATGTGTTTATATGAGCTTTTTTATTAGCATCTGGATAGTTGATTATGCATTCAATATACCTCCATATGTACCTCAGGCATTCATGTGCATTAAAACTCTGTCCTTAAATCTTGGGTTAATAACAAATATTCACCCTTCACAATTACATAATCTGTTGCAACAAAAATTATAAAATAATATTAATTAAAAAAATACCGTTGCCACCGTAAATCTTGCCAAATACTCGTTGCCCTTAATTATAAAACAACAATTCAAGATTTTTGTTTGTAGATATTTTTGTTGAAATCATTGAAGATATTTTTATGGCAAATTTATCATGTTCTGAAGCTTAAAAAAATATTTATTATAAAGTGTGAAGGTTAAAAAATATTTATTGAAATTAATGTAAGGTTTATTTGGACCAGCCTCAGCATTTTGGCTGATTGTACATATGCACAGATAGTGATAACATTTTCTCAAAGAGGGTAGTGTTTATTATAAGGGAGGCAATTTCTATCTTAACGACCTTCAACAAAGTCTGTCGTCCAGTGAAACATTCCCCTTTGATCAAGCGGATTTGAGCTTTGTGGCATCTGATGCAGCAAGCACAAAATCTTGGGTTTTGAGATCACCCTTTACAATGGCGGTGTTATTCTTTCCCTGGAAGAAACCATAAAAAGACACATCTGCCAGATCTACATCATCTGATGAGATTTGAGCATTTAAATCATCATACACAAATGTGAGTTATTATGCAGAGGTGGTGTTAAAACAGGCGGGGTGGTGTTAAAAGAGGCGGAGGATGAGAAGAGGTGAAAAATGAGAAGATTTTTTCGGTGGAAAGAAGAGAAGGGAAAGAGGCTTTTCATTGCCTCTTCTTGAAATTAGTCAGTGTTAGAATCAGAAACCCATAGAAACCCAACAAAAGTAGATCTGAAAATATTCGAGATCACATAAAACTTCCAATCAATGAAAGACATAAGGTTCTCATCTAGCTCTTGAATCATATCCGGAAGGCTCTCCCATTTATTTTCCCCATATCATAAACAATCACTCCTCTCACAACGCGCTTATTTTCATCATGTCCGCTGGCAATGTACTAAAGCCCGTCTGAAACAGAGCACGCAAAAAAGTATCGAACTATGTGAATATCGGCTCCATTAAACTATTTTCGATACAAAACATCTAGCACGAAGACGGATTTCATTGCATGTAACTGATGAGAAAAATGACAGAGTTTGCAGGAAAATTACTATACAACCCTACCAAATGAGACAAACCAAACTGATCTCCGTATAGCTGCTGCTTCAATCCATTTATAACAAGATAAAAGAGAAATCTAAAATTGTGGGATTCTTAAGTTAGAGACACGTATTTGAAATAAAAATATTAATTGAAAAGATTAGATATGATTTGATTTGATAAGAGGAAATCTGATTTGGTTCGAAGATCAGATTTCATCTTCCCAAGTCAGAGATCCCATTTCATGCCAGCTATTTGGTTTGCCTACCTTCCCACCTTGTTTCATTTTACTGGGTTAAAAGTGGTTTCAAGCGTCAGACATGTATTCCCTGAAAGCTCACGCAATATAGCCTATCGGCTAATTATTTATTTGACTCTTTGTAGAAACTTCTAGTTTGTAGAAACTTCTAGCATGTGGAAACTTCTAGCAACTAGAAGTAACTAGAAACAAAGAGAGTAGTATAAAAGGGGGTCAAGGGGCATTTGGAGGATAACAAGTGGAAGAAGAAACTTGCAGTGTTAGCAAGGGCGCAGTGATAGCGTTTGAGAGATAGTAGTGGAGGAATATCAACAGGAGGAGTCAGGAATTCTGCCACTGAAAGACAAGGAATTTTGTATCTCTTGCGGAAGATTAATATATATTTCTCTTTTGCAGTACTGGTTTTCCCTTCTGGGTTTTTCTAGGGAGGATTTGTCCAAAAATATTGTGTTATTGTGTTGCATATTTTTTTGGCGAAGTTGCAGTTGTGTTATTTTTCGTTATTTGTTAATCAAATAATCTTTATAAGATAGGAGATTAATAATCAGTGACTGCAATAGAATTTTTCACAAAAAGAGAGACAACCGCACCATCAATGATTAGGGAGATATAATATTTGTTGATGGTTTTTAATGATGTCAAATATGTGTTAATTTTTAATGTTTGATAGTTGAATGGTTAACTATCAACAATTGGAAATTTTTATTAGCATTTGTTTGAAAAAAATAGGTGTTTTATCGAGTTCTTAAAATGTAGTGTATGATTTAAAAGTATTTATATAAATTGTAAAATAATTTTTTGGTGTTTTTATTGGACGCGGTTAAGCTCCCTACAAAATGTATCTTTGACCAAATTTCAAAAACCAAAAAACCTAACAGATTTTTGCAAAATTTTCAACATATGTTCTTCATGATCTGCATATTTTGTGGTCGAAAACCACAAAAAATTTGCAAAAAATCATTGTATTTTCGTGAATTTGAAAAAAAAAGTCCTGCCTTCTTTTTGGTGCGTTTTGTCTGAGTTTTATTATTGTATTATGATTATTGAGTTTTCAAATAATGAATAAGATTATTATGCTGAGTGTTTTACACATAATAATTTTTTAGGTAAAATATTATGTATTGTATATTTTTAAGTTGTATTATTGTTTTAGATTAGGTATGTCTTATATGCATTATACAAGTTCTTGGGCTTCTTTTTCTTACATTTGGGGTATTTTAGTTTTAGCTTTGTTTGAAGGATCATAGTTCCTTTTTTCTTATGATAATTTTTATCACGAGTAAGAGTTGTGTACATGAAGACGTGTGTGTGAAGTAGAATGATAAGAAACACAAAGATAGAGATTGAAAAATGTAATGATTTTTTTTTAGTTATGGAAGTAAAAGGTGGATGATCTATTAATCAAATCATGCTTGCCAAATTTAGTTTGTTGAAATAAACCATTTCAAAAGTGTTATAGGAGAACTTAGGAACTCTATCAAGGAAAGTCTCTAGAAAACAATCTTTTTCTCTATAAGAAATTATATTCATCAAGGATGAATGATGGTGACTTTATAGTAGACCATCTAAACATCTTCAATAATGTGGTATTTTGATTGTATTTTGTTGAATTTAAGATGGATGATAAAGGGAAAGGTATCATGTTTCTCTTTTATTTACCTAATTCCTAGAATACTCTAACAATTACAAGTACTATATTTAAATTAAAAATAATGTTGTAACAACTCTATTATCAATAGGTTTGGGCCCTTCCTATGTTGATAATCAAAAAAATATGATCAAAAGTGATGATACAAAAATCTACTAAAGGTTATTAATTGAAGGGTGCCTAGTATGACATACGATTACCAAGAGAAGTAATGATTTTTGGTTATTTAATCCTCACATTTAATCCCATGATGTAATTTTTTATGAACTCAAGCATATCTTTTCATGTGTGTCCCCATGAGTAGTGGTTTAGTGGTTGTGAAAAAAATAGTGGAGGTGAATTATTCTTAGGAGACAATCTAACATACAATATTATGCATCAAGGAGAAGTCAAGATAAGGCTAAAAAAATGAAGAATTAAAACCCATTCTCACATTCAGTAAACATTTTTGGTTGCATTAGGAATGTGGTTTTGATAAGCAAGATGAAAAAACAATTTTGGTTTCATTAGGAATGTGATTTTGATAAGCAAGATGAACAATGTGGGTGTGTAGGTGGTTTTTAATAAGAATATTTGTTCACACCATAATGTTTGTAAAAGGATGTTCAAACCATTCAAGAATTTTGTTTATACTTAAAACAAACACCATAAGTCATAGGTACAAAACTGTTTTGGTTCTTGAGGTGATCAATAATATAAATTAGACTCCTACACATCTTTGTATAAAACCCAATATTGTTGCATCAATGGTTGGGATATATCAGAGAGAGAAACTTATCTAACCTTAAATATTGAAGATATGGTGAAAGAAATCTATAATTACCCTTCAAAATTTTATTTTTGTGATTACAATATATTTGGAAGGAAAAATTACATGAAATTTCCTAGAAATGCTACAAGATTAGAAGAGAATTTAGTTCATAGTGATGTGCTTGACATTGCATGTTGAAATATCATTGTCATTGATGTCAAAGGAGAGAAGAGAAAATTGTTGTCATCACATTGCTGCCAACAAACATGTAAAGGCTAAAGGCCACTAATCACATATTTCAAGGTTATCAAGACCAAAAATGGGCCGACCCTCATTAGATGTAGTACAAGAAGAAATCTAAATAATAAAGTTAAAAAATTTACCATGGGGCATTGACTTAGTGAACTTGGGACGTATCATGTGCATTCGTGGCATACTAAAGAATACCCCTATTTTCAAAAAATATTGCCCCAAACTCCTTTTTTGTCACCCTCCTCCAATACCCACCCAATATCTCACACACCATTTTTTTCTCTATAAACCCTCTTAATCCCCCACCCCAACCACCCCCTCCCCAATATATGATATATATTGCCCTATTTTTTACCCTTTTAAAACCCCCCAATATAATGCATGTGATAGTGTATTGCCCCATTAGTGAAGCCCCTATGAGATTAACCTAGTAGCACTAGAATTAATTTAACTAATCGATTGACCCTCATGAAATTATTTGGGAATCAATTTAAATGCAATAAGTTGGACAATCTCTTTTATAGATATTTGGGAATCAACTCAAATACAATAAGTTGGACAATCTCCTTTATAGAAATTTTAATTTGATATCATTTAGACCCTCATAGGAATGACCCTCTTAGTATGATCACCCCTCTTGGGGAAATAAAATAAATTTAATTTTTCATATGTTGTTGACCTCCTCGGTAGGATCTTGTCTCTTGGGTGAACAATCATGAAGGTGGTATAAATGCAAGATGATTTGGGAGCAAGCAAGACAAGTAATTAAAGAAATATATATTTTATTCACAACAAACTTTTAAAGAGATTTATAGAAGATTTCTAAGAAGATTTAGAAGAAGACTTATAAGACTAATTTATGAAGGAGATTCACATTATTAAAAAAAAGCAATAATCAAGAAGATCAAAGTTTTGTTCATTTGGAGGTTGGTGCCTCCTCATAGAAGAGATTGGTGCCTCTTGCTAGGTTGGTGCTTAGTGGTGGGGATTGGTGTCTTGAGTGGCTTGGTGCCTAAAAAGATTTGTAAAGAGAATTTTATTATTGGCTGGATTTGGATGGTAGATTTTGCTCATTTTCTCTCAAAAGGATTCCTACACAAATCAAGTGTGCCTTTTAGTTGAAGATTTTGTGTGTGTTAATTTCATGGTTTTTGGATTCTAAATAAGTAAAAAATTACTTTATTGATTCACCCCTCTTGCTCATCATTGTAAATTTTGCATCTCTAGGAAAATATATGTATTATATTTTATTTTTATAGACGACTTATAAGAAAATGTGGATATAATATGCTTAGAATAAATTTAAAAATTTTAGAATAAATTTAAAGAGTTTTAATCTCTAGTAAAAATGAATAGAAAGGAAGACATTTTCTTAGAAGTGATAATGGTGGAGAGTATTGATTAGATACATTTGATTACTTTTGCAAGTATTATGTAATAGAAAGATAGAAGACTACTCTAGATATAGACCACAACAAAATGAAGTAACAAAAACAATGAATGTTACTTTGATAGAAGGCTAGGAGAATGCTTAATGGTGTGGGTGTAGACATAAAATTTTGGACAAAAGTAGTACAAACTTCTTGTTATTTTAATAATAGGTCATCCATGGAATAACTTTGTTGGATAATATTCTATAAGAAATATTGACCGGTAAGAAACCGTCCTTGAAAAATATAAAAGTTTTTATTTGTGAAGCTTATATGTATAAGAAAAATGACTAAGATAGATTATAATAATCATTAGTTTTAGCAGATACAATCAACACCAAAATTCAACAACGATATTCCGTATTCCATTCAAAATACTTCCCATCTTCTAGCTTATTGTTGCTTAATGCCTATGTAGGTTCTTATTTCTAGAAAAGTTCCCTATTAAATCAAGCAGTAATTGCAGCAAACTACATGGAAATGAATATGACCATTATTTGTGACCTTTACATATGAACCATATGAACTCTTTGCATTGCCAAACTGGATGTCTTGCAACTTGCCATCCATTAAATCCTCTTTCAAGAATAAGAATCTTCTGAATGTTTGCTGATCCTGCCAAGGGATTTTCTGATAAATTTTCTACAAGCACAAGCACAAGATGGTTCACGTACCTAAAAATGAGCCATTGAATCTAACCAGTAATTAAATCACAATTTCCAAAAAATGTAAATTCAACTCAACCCATTAATTCATTTTATAAATGGAAGTGTAGAGTCTTAACACATAGATCAACCCCATCTCTCAAACAAACGCTAGATTTAACCCGATCCATAGGAGAATTTCTAAGGAGGTGATGACCACCAAGTGAATAATCTCCCCCTCAACACCGACTGAGCCTTCAACACCCACTGAAGGGAGACTCAAACCCGTGATCCAAGGCTTTGATTTCAATTGTTGGAATCATTTGCCATTGTACCAAAAACTCAAACTGTCCTAGATATGAATGCCAAATATAACCATCTACGAGAGAATCTCCAAAGAAGTGCTAACCACCAAGTCAATACTAAATTGGGGATTTGCAAAAAAAACTTGTAAGTTTACTAATTTACTACATGGTATCCAATATCCAACAAACTCAAATATACAATTTGAAATTCTAAGTCATGACTACATTGTAGGTAACTTACAACAAAACCACTAGGCACAATCTTAAGTTTTGACAATATTTTCATATACTCAGGATTGGAATACACTGTAGGTAACTTACAACAAAACCACTAGGCACAATCTTAAGTTTGGACAATATTTTCATATACTCAGGATTGGAAGATAAAAACCACTAGAAAAGCATAATTAGTGCCCTTATTCTAAATATAATTCTTAATGGGGATACTGAATTTAGAAAAGAACATTGTTTACACCGACTAAAAAAACAAAAAAAATATGGAGTTTAGTACATTGACTGTAGATCACTGAATTCTAAATATCAATGCTATATATTTCATCCTCACAAGTTGAGTAGTTCTCACGGTAATTGAAGGAAATTTATTTGTACAAAATTATTGTCAAGATATATTTATCATTTTACCATGGACTATGTCTGTGTGCATCTTCTACGTTCTGAAAGTCCAGTTTCTTCTTTCCAACAATTTTGTCCCACATGTTCTGTAAAATGCCTTTCAGATTTGAAGACCGTGAAACAGTGAAGATAAATACATTGCTTCCAAAATGACCTATAATAAGTTATAACCCCAATAAATTTAATCTATTTAATTGCTAATTTCTTTAACATACAAGCAAAATAAACACAACCTCAAGCTGGAGTGAATTTGAACTTCAAACAAAGAAATGACGAGTCAAGACAACTATCTTAAATTTAAGAAACTTCTTTTAGAACTCTCACCCGTGAAAAATGGACAACATTGGTGTAGGAGGGTTTTAATAGTTCATTCGTCTTATCAACTCTTCCGATAACCAAATGTAGGAGGGTTTTGATAGTTCATTCGTCTTATCACCTCCTCCAATAACTAAATGTAGGAGGGTTTTAATAGTTTATTCGTCTTATCAACTCCTCCGATAACCAAATGTAGGAGGGTTTTAATAGTTTATTCGTCTTATCACCTCCTCCGATAAAGAATACGTGTTTGATTGATAGACCAGGGCTTCTCCAATATAAACAATTCATTTGTAGATTAGTAACAAAACACTATTCTTTATCAGATCTATTCATTATTTTGTTAGTTAATCAAATCTAAACAATATTCATTATCAAATCTATTCATTGTTTTGTTAGTTAATCAAATCTACAACTTAGATACTGTGTATTATTTTTAAAATTTCAAGATCTTAGTTTAAATTCTCTATCATTCCCTGCCCTTATTCTTAATCTAAAGAAATTTAGTTATTTATCTCAAAAATCATGTATTGGTAAAATTATGTATACCAATATTTTAAAGTCTTCACATTGATAAATTGAGCAAATTGCTTGTTGGAAGCAAAGAACGCATTATTAAGAAACAACCATTATTTTCAATCAGAACCATCTTATTGTTGGTAAAACTATTGACAAATATATTTTGTAAAACACTATCTACAACACTAGCTATTTAAATTTACCCAATATCACAAATGAATCTTTTAGAACTTTTATACTTGATTGCAATTTCAGAATTTAAATGATCTAATTGATTAGAATAATAATTAAGAATAATAAATGAATCCATATTACCAAACAAAAGAAGAACATGGAAACACTATTTTTCTATATCAATCTACTTAGCACAGCAAGAAGTGAGTCATAATCCACTTTCCGCTTGGCAAAATATATTTTAGGCAAAAGCTCAAAATGTCCACAAACAAGGTTTATTCTGCACATCTTCTCTGTGTAATTCCCAACAGAGGCACATAAGCTAATGAGAGATATCATGTTTTGAATGGCAGACAAAGGGGAATTAAATTGGCAATCAGAGCCTAAGACAAGTGCACTTCCCATGACCCTCCACCTCAGCTTAGCATGCAGGAAAACCCTAAACAGTAACTGTGGCATCACATTTTGGACGGTGACAGAGAAGGCTAAGAGTAGGTTGCTGACAGTCATCAAAAATATCAAAAATTTTCAAGAAAGTGGGCCAATTGTTGCCCATAAATATAGAGGAAATGAGATGTGTGTTTGACAAAATCATTCCACTAAGGAGTCCAACCCATCTCATGCATAGTATGTGGCTCTAAATTCCAAACATGTTCAATATGTGCCAACATTGCTTTATGGGATATTAGAGACATGTTGACAAAAAAAAAGTCTTTATGGCCTTAAATTTTGCAAGTTATTATTAATTATAAAGCCTAATTAAGCTATTTATGAGATATTAGAGACGTGTTCACAAAAAAAAAGAGTCTTTATGGCCTTAAATTTTGCAAGTTATTATTAATTATAAAGCCTAATTAAGCCATATTGGTTAATGGTCTGAAAAGACAACATTCAACTAAGGCTTAAATGGTAAGGGAAAATAAATAGAAAAATTGAGTTGATAGCATGGCTCTTTAAGGTTCAAATGGAAAAATTGAGTTGATAACATGGCTCTTTAAGGTTCAAATAGAAAAAATGAGTTGATAGCATGGCTCTTTAAGGTTCTAGTAGACCTAAAAACACACTTTAAGGTTACTCCACATGTATCGTATTCTATGATCATGGTAGCAACCAAGATCAAAAAGCTCTAATTTATTGTGCATAAAGTATCAAACCTCTCTTTCACTAGTTATCCATCTTGTAAATATGGCACCACAATTATCATAGGCCATCAAAACCATATTGAAATCCCCACGTAGAAGCCAAGTGGCAACAAGCATTGAAGTGGCAACAAGCATTGAATCCACAATCCATCTCTAAAAGGAAAATTGTTTAACATCATTTAAGGTATAAACATTAATAATTCAAAAGGAATGATTATTACCATTGGAAAGATCTCACACTGCTCAGTTGGTGGGGCACATATTCACCTTCTTTCAAACACATAGGAAAGTCGTAGGATATCTATTGGACCATCAAGGGTAGTGGCAATGAGCGAGCAATGGTCTTCACATGAGAAGATAAAACTGACGTCATTAGTGGTGCTTTGATGAAGGTAAAATTGACGTCTCTAGTTGTCTTCCCAAATAGCTCCTCATAGGAATGAACAATAGATACTCCTAGGTCTAGAGGTTTTAAAATTGTGCCTCCTTGAGGTTTCAATGGCCAACAAGCAATGTTAGTTAAACACTTAGGTGTGCTCCACTATCACTAATAATCTTGGCTTTTTGACTAACTATAGTTGAACGCCCTTCTTCATTTTTACAAAAGGTGGATTATCAATAGCTCATTGAATGGTGGGTTTATTATGAGGAGTAACTAGAGAACAATCCCAAATATTGTGCTTAGAAGATTGACAACAATAACTAGTATTGAGTAGGTTTACGTAGATAATAGGTTGAGCGTGTCTCATTTTCTCAATTCATATTTTAATTGCTTCCTTTAGATCCTTATAAAGGTCAAATTCAAGGAAAACCCTCTTCTAGGGTCAAGTTGAAAATAAATTGCCAAGAACAACACAAATAGAATTGCCTTAGGGGGAGATTATCTTGGTCAATAAATTCTAACATTGAAAAGGAAACCTAAAAAAATTCACCTAGAAAGGGACACAAAGAACTTTCTTATTATAAATAGAAAAGTCTCTAGTATAGGGTGTTAAAAAAAAGATACACAAATATTCCAGAGATTATGCTTGAGAGTAGCCTTTTGCATGTCTAGCTTTAGTAAAATGAAAAAGACAAAACCCTTGGTGAGGTTTTACACAACATCAAGACAAATATGTGGGAATCAAAACCTAAGTCACACATTCTTTGAGCATGTTTTTAGCGGATAGCCTCCCCATAAAATACCTCATCAAAGTATAATTTTTAAGCCAACAAAAATCACCATCAAACCCCATAATAGGGAAGAATCTCATGTGAAGGTGTTTTAATGGGTGAACCTCATGAAAAACCTTTAAAAAAATTGCCAAGATGCTTAAGTTGTGGGGACCATAGCCATGCTTTTTTAAACCTTCAATTCTAGTCGCAACTATGGAGTTATATAAGTTTCAGGCCATTTGTAATGGGTGAAAAAATACCATTAAGGTGGTATCCTAGAGGGCCTCACCATAAATGTGGATAAACAATGCCAAACCTTGTTCTAGAATGAAGCAATTTGATATCAAGGAGATGCAAATAAACACTAGCATAGCCAAGACTAAAGCCCTAGTAGAGAACCCTCTTCATTAAGATAAAGTCTAACATTAGTTCTATAAAATTAATTCTCGTCTCAAAAAATCTATCATGATGTTGTATGCATTAGATGTTTGACATCTTATGTCATGGCACAAGCAACCAACATAAAATTAAACAAGGCCTATACAAATCCTCTCCAATTATTAGCAATTCTTGATAATTTGTTTATATGAATTTCATGTGAAGTCTTCCTATGAGAATACGTGATCATGATTATGTATATATTTTGGTTGATAGGTTCTCAAGATGATAAGTTTGATGCCTTGCAATAAAGGGGTATTTGTAAAAGACAATACTATTTTTCTTTAAAACTTCATGTTTCCATTTTAACCTATCACAAACCATTATGTTAGACAAGGATAACATATTTCCCAATCATTTTTTAATTTTGTTGTTGTAAATGATGGATGCAACACTAACAAAGTCCATATATCTTTACATCTATATAGATAGATGAGAAAATAGAGGCTTCTATCAACATGATTGTACAAATTGTCTTGATGTATCACTAGAATCATCTTCCTAATCTTGCTCTATATTCGTCACAACTAAAATTGTGTTGTTCATACCTCCATAAGACGTAACCCATTCTAGGTGTAAGCAACCATTTTGCACATTGATGTAGCACTTATTGTTGTATTGGACAAGTTATCACCTTATGAACAAAAGGAAATGTCCAAGGCACACATTTATTTTGAGGATATAAAATATTTAGTAATAGGAGCATGAGATCTTCTAGAAAACTATAGAAAGGTACAGTCAATAACATAATCAACATTTCGTCCCTCGTCAATTTTAAGTGGAACATAATGAATGATTACATTTTTAGAAAGAGAGGTTTTAATGCCTAAACAACAAACTCGTAGCTTTCAAATAGGGGTCATATCACATTACAAAACAAACAAGATAATTTCTTTGAACTCAAATTGTTAACCTTTCCCATTTTGTATCTAGTATTTAAGATTGAATTGTTCTAGTATTTAATGTTGAATTGCTCTAAGCATACTTTCCACAATTATTAGACATAAAGTGTATTATTTAACCCCCACATTGTGATTCTAGTTTTTATAAATCAAAACATTAAGGGCCCGTTTGGTGCATGGAATTAATTTTTCCAGAATAGGCCTATTCTAGAATAATGACCTATTCTCCGATTAATTAATCCTGAAAACGAAAGGGTGGAATAAGCTATTCTACGTTTGGATCCCATAATGTGGAATTGGAATAAGGATTATTTTTGCTTTTTTAATTAATTTAAACATTTAAACATATTAAAAAATTCTAATTAAAAAAAAATTTTCTTACGAATTTTACTTTTTGAACTTGTCATTTTTGTTGCTGGTTTTTTAATTAAAATATATATGTATTTTTAACTTGTATATTTTTAAATTAAACTATGTATTATTAACTTTAAAAAAAAAAAGATTATTAACAAAAATATTTTCTTACATATTTTAAGTTTTTTTTATTGGTTCAAATTTTAATTTTTGAATTATTAACTTTAAAAAAAAGAGAGATTAATTTTTTTAAAAAAAATAAAAAAATAAAAATAAAAATCAAGTAAAAAAAATATAATAAAATAAGGATTGACCTAAAAATGAGGATTAATTTCTAATTAAAGAATTCAAAAAATAGCCACAAAGAAATGAATTACTTTATTCTTACATTAAATATAATTAAATATAATGACTATTCCAAGTTAATACAATTCATAAAAAGTTAATGCCAAAATTGAAAACAATGAAGTCAAGCGATTCTTAAAAAGATCAATGATCCAAACATCGTGGTTTCATTAAAAGTCAAAGAATCAAAGCGTTAAGCACAGAATGGCATCCCTTGCCCACCTCAAATTCAGTATCATAGCACTCTGTAAAGAGGGTCGGTTGAAGGAGGCTCTGCAGATCTTGCGTACGACACACAATCCTTGTGTAGACTCTTCTATTTATATTCATCTATTGCAGACCTGTATTGCCAAAAATGCTCTTTCGGAGGGTAAACAAATCCACTCTCTCATCATTGGCAGCCAATTTAGTTCTGCGAAGTATGCATTTTTACAGAATAAACTTATCAACATGTATGACAAGTGCGGAAGTGTGGAAGACGCTCGCAATGTCTTCAACAAAATGGAAAACCCAAATAAATTCTCATGGAATATGATAATTGCGTCTCACAGAAGTCATGGATTCCCTCAAGAAGCAATCACTCTGTTTTACCGAATGCAACGAAAGGCTGTCCATCCAGATGAGTTCACTTTCTCTACTGTTCTCTCTGTATGTGCCGACATGGCATCACTAAAACATGGTTCCCAGATCCACGGGAAGGTTATTAGATGTAGATTTCAATGCGACATTATTGTGGTTAATTCGTTGATTGATATGCATTCAAAATGTGGAGGTATACAGAAGGCGTGCGAGTTGTTTGACAAAATGCCCGAGCGAGATATGGTCTCCTGGAATGTAATTATGACAGGATATGCGCAAAATGGCCGCCTTGACGAGGCTTCAAGACTTTTCAAAGAAATGCCTCAACGAAATGTGGCTTCATGGAACGGCATTATTACAGGATATGCACAGGAAGGCCTTATGCACGAGGCTTTGAGGCTTTTACGAGAAATGCCTCAACCTAATGTGGTCTCATGGAGTGCTGTTATTGTAGGGTATGCACGAAGCGGACCTGCTGAGAAGGCCTTGGAGATGATTAGGCAAATGCAATTGGTAGGTTTGAATCCAGATTCAAGAACCTTTATCAGCGTTCTCCCTGCGTGTGCCAAACTTGGAGTTTTGGAACAGGGCATGGAAGTCCATCGCGCAATAATTGAAAGCGGGTTTTTATCCGATGCAGTTGTGACTGCCATGATAGACACGTATGCGAAATGTGGTAACATACAGAAGGCGCATGCATTGTTTGACAAAATGAATCATCCCGATGTGACCTCATGGACTGCAATTATCTCTGGATATGCAATGGATGGCTCTAGCAAGGATGCTCTTAAACTGTTTGAACTAATGAGGCAGTCTGGAATCAATCCTGACGACGTATGTTTCCTTTGTGTTTTATTTGCGTGCAGCCATTCAGGTCTAGTGCACGAGGGTTGTACATACTTCAATAGCATGACTGATTCTTATTGCATTATGCCTGCATTGGATCATCATACTTGCATGATTGACCTTCTTTCCCGTGCTGGATATCTTGAAGAAGCCCTTAACTTTGTTATCAAAATGCCAATAAAACCGGATTTGGTTGTGTGGATGTCTTTACTTAGTGCTTGTAGATCATGTAAAAATATAGGGCTTGGGGAATTTGTGGCAACAATCCTCTTTGAATTTGAGCCTCAAACTTCTGCACCCTTTGTTCTTCTGTCAAACATTTATGCAGAAGTAGGTAAGTGGGGTGATGTTCGAAAGGTAAGGAATTTGATGAACGCTAGAGGAATTAGAAAGATACCTGGATGTAGTTGGACTGAAGCTCAGAAATTGGTAAATGCTTAATGTTTAGAAATTAGATCACCCCTTGAACCCAGGAGATCCATGCAAAAATAACTTTCTTTGGAGATAAAGGTAGCAGGGTACATTCCTACAATATGAAGGAGAACCTATTCCTCTGCCTCTGTACTGAAACAACTATTAAAGTTTTCAAGAACCTTTGATTATGTGGCGACTGTCAAACTGCAACCAAGTATATCTCCAAGATCGTTGCAAGAGAAACTGTAGTGAAGGGTACAAATCATTCCCACTATTTCAGAAATGAAGAATGCTGTTGTGGAGATTATGGGTGGTGCTAAGTGAAGATTCTGTAAATGCATTTTTGCACTATAACAAGGTGCATGATGTTAGATTTCTACTGGTAAGAATGAATCAAGTTTTATTTTGAGTTTCTCAGAAAAAAGTTGTTTCTGAGTTTTTGAGAGCTAGAACATGCTTTTCATCTGACCAATTATATATTATATTGTATGTGTTCCTGCCTAGATAGACTGGTGAGGTATTTATTAACATGACTTAAAATTGTTTTTCAGGAAACCTGTAAGAGCTCTGAATTGAAAAACAGGAGGGGAATGCCAGAAGGAAAGAGAAATGTGGAAAAATGTGAAACACAAAAGGAGGGGAATGCCAGAAGGAAAGAGAAAGCTGCTCAGCGAGCAGGAAATGTGAGAGAAGGACTTGAAAAGATGAGGGTAGCATCTCTTCATGTTGTCAACTTGTACCTTTGTCCTTCTATATATGATCCTCAAGTCTGGATTAGTTCTATTATTTGGTTTATCCATTGGATTCTAATTTATATTTGGAAACTTACATTTGTCCAGATGTTTTTATGGATAATATTGTCATTTCATACGAAGGACATTTTGCATCTCATTGGACCATCTTGTCATATGGTGGTTCAGCTCTGGCTATTGGAATTGCGTGGTGCAGTAAATCTCTTACACAGCCTTTTGGGTTATCAAAGATACGTTTTCTAGTTTGTCTGAGTGTTATTTCTCACATAACTACATCATAAACAAACTCATTTTAGTAAAATTAAAATGTTCTTAATTGAGAGAAATAATTAAAACTTCTCAATTAGTGGTTATAGGCAAACTTAAAATGCCCATTTCTTTTCTTATAGAGCTTATACAATTGTGACAGCAATTTTAAAATAAAAATGATTTCAATAAGTTTTGTCAAGTCTTTAGGGTTTTGTTTTGTTTTAATTTGAAGTTAATTATTACAATTTATGTAATTAGAAGTGCGATTGCAACTCTTTTTATATTGTACTTGCATTTATTTGTGGCAGTAGAAAAGCATGTATAATAAGATTTATAAAATGACATTCAAAGATGACAATCCCCTTTTTGAAGGAAAAGTTCAACATTGGTTGATGTTTTGAAAGAAATGCAGACGTTGAAGCTGCTTTACATCAATGAAAAACAATTCTACAAAAAAGGCCAAACATAGATTGGAGAGTTCCTGAAATTTACATCAGAATTGATGAAATTGCAAGTAGTATCATCTTCTCTAGTTTGTATTGTTGGGTTATGATTTTGTATAATTGTATAATAGATTCAAGTGATTTAGTAATATCATTACTTCATCTATAATGGAGGCACTCGGGTTGACCATAACAAGACCTTTTCATATTGTGTTCATTATTGATTCAAGATATTGTCAAGGTGGTTGTTATGATTCGTGATCTACTTGTATAGTAGGAGAAGTGCCAACAAGGTTTAGGATGTTGAAGGGTGGTCAATCATGCTTGGTGACTCAATCCAAGCAGATCGAATGTAGCTATTCTATCATGAAGGAAGGACCATACAATGGGGCTTTACAAGGATTTCAAATCAAGTCCCATTTGGTGGTCACTTTGACTTTTTAAAATGAGGTTTCTACAAGTTTACTAGCATTTGAATCTAATCACATTTCTTAGACAAGTAACTCCATTCCGAGGTATTGGATCCTTCCAAAGGTGTTTCAAGCCACCTATCAAACAATATACTAGATGGTGCAAATTCAAAAAGTAGATAGTGAACTTATAATTGTTTTTTGTATTGTAGTGAATTTTTTGGGTGATGCCAAATTTATTATGACGTCACTAGTGTGACATGATGCTGTTACCAGTGATATGTACCCCACTATCACCGAACATTAAACCACAACCTTTAGGGAAGCTGGAATTGTTAGAAAGAAACCAAATATTGTGTGTGGGGTATACTCTTGTCATATGCAGCTTGATTATACTAATAGCATATGATGACACATTGATACTCATTGAGATTGGATTGAAGTAGCATCAATCATTAAGATACACCAAATTGAGAGTCAATGAGGTCAAAGTAAGGTGCCAATTAAAGAATGATACATTGAAGAGCTAGACAATGATCTAGAACTTTGGTTGAGATATTCAATATGTTTATTTTATCGCACCAATTTTTGTGAGTAAAATTAATTGGCAAGTCATTTCATAGGTAGTATTTGCATACATGTTTCAACTACAACTTGATATCAAGTTTGGAAAATTTGAAGTTGAGATAATTGCTTGACCTATTTTATTAGATAGTTTTGGTATTAACATTGACATGTTCATCAATTAATTAGCAAGTCATATCATAGGCTATATATTCATATATGTTTCAACCACATCTTGATATCAAGTTGGACAATTTGAAGTTGAGATGATTGCTTGACCTTTGTTATCCAATATTATATGACATTGGTATTGACATGTATTCATTGATGATGAACAAATTGTGTACTTCCTCTAGAGAGAAATAAATATTTTGGTGTTACATAGGACTTATAGTCTTCCAATGACAATATTTGACCATTACAACTCAACGAAAATTTTAAGGGGATTAGTTTTGTAGAAAGACTTTTCTATTTCAATGATTAGGTTTTAAAAGGATTAGACAAAGAAGAAAGAAGAGTGTAGGAAATAGTTAGTGTGAATATGGGATCAAATGAAGACTTTAAAATGGTTGGCTTCATAATATTAATGCAAAAGAAGATGATGATATTCTAATTGACCTATTTAAACATGACCTGTTCAAATTTCAAGGTTTTAAGCTTGACATCATAATATACAATCCCATCCAAACTAGTGCATTTAGAAGAACCTACCTCCAACAAAAGTTTAGTTATTATTGAGAGTCCAAAATATGAGATGCTTTTCGTGCTTGATGGCTTCTTTGAACACAATGGATCTATTTATGTAGACGAATATTCTCATATAATTAGATGGGCTAATTTGAACAAAATTAACTTCCTTTTGACTTATCAAAGTTGGAGATACATTTTGAAGTGTCTATCAATATGGTGTGAAGAACCCACCAATCAATGTTGAACATCAATTGTACACATCAATAATTTTTGAGAGAATTCTTTCTTTGAGGCCATTGGCAACTTTATTGGTTGTTTCTTAAAGGTAGATGAGGCCACAAGTGTGGTGAGTCGCTCTACCTTTGCTTGCATTCTGGTTGACATTGACATCTCTAAATCCCTTCCGGGGGATGTAGTTCTTATGATCGGGGACAAGCCTTGGACCCAATCGCTTAATTTTGAGGGCCTCCCCTTTTGATGTAGGTAGTGTCATCTGGCTACAAATTGTTCTCTCTCATAGACAAGGTGCTGCCACTTGGTGAAAGGATGCAAACGATGATCATTTGACTATTCTGGCCTCTGAATCTTCCTCTGATGACTCTTTACAAGCTAATGGCGTCTCCTCCCAAGGTGCTCCTACTGCTTCACCTCTTGTTGTTGATATAGTCCCCTTTGACAACATGGACCCTTCTCCGACTATTGTTGCTCCTATTCTGCCCCAGCCTATGGCTGTTGAAGTTCAAAACTGTCAGCACTATGTTCCTATTGCTAGCACTGATTCTCTCTTTTTGGGGGTGCCACTACCGTCCCTTTGTGGTAGGGACCCTTTTGATAGTATTGCCTGGATGGTTGTCTGTCGCCAAAGGAAGAGTCACTCTGTAGTCTCTCAGTCTTCTCCCTCTACTGTGGGTTGCGAGTGAGCTGTCTATCAATTCTTGTGGTGGCTTAGAAGCTATGCTGCTAGTGTGTTGTTAAAGGTCTTTTTGTTGGCAAAACTGATGCAGTGATGGTTAGTGATGTGATGGTACAAATTTGGTGATGAGATGATCGGTTATTATGTTGTCATTTATGTCAAGTATTGACCTAGTGTTCTTACAGTGTTGCCAAGTATGTGAGAAGGATGAACAATGTATTGCAAGTGGTTTCAGTGGTCGTGATCCTTAAGGGAGACATGGGATCGTCTTTAGATGATAATTGTATGATCACAACTGTTGAATGTGTGATTTGTGTAAGTTATGATTGTTTGAAGTATGACAGGGTAACTACTAGAACAATCTATGACTAAGAATGAGTGATTTGATTGGTTTATCAAATCTATGATGAGTTAGGTGGCGCGATCATAGAATTGTGTTGTTGATACTATGTTGAATTCATGGTTATGACTGCAACTGACTTGGATGATTGGTAAACATGTTTTGTGATTACGGAAGTTGTTTAAGTGAAAGGTGACAGTGCTCTTGAGCTACCGATGGTAGATCTACTTTTGGCGATCGGTAATTGAGATGTGATGAATCATTTGTGTTCTAACTATCATGCTGATGTGTCTCAATTCATTTGTGGTGATGAGTTGGCATTACATTGATCGAGGTAGACATTTTATCAAGATGAAGGCTAAGTTGGTCAAAACATGTTTGACTGTTCTTGATAAAATAAATTGTAAGGGTCTATCCTATGGCCGACCTATTTGGTAAAGATGTTTTTTTTAATATTGGATGTATGTTTTGCGCGATCTCTTTAAGCACAAAGATTGAAAAAGTGATTTCAAATGTGTTAGGCGAGATTTAGGGCGGTGGCAGTCTTAGGGCTTGAGTAGTGATATTTATATCATGAAATCAACTATTTCTGTGTAGATCGTGGATGTGAAGGTACGATCAAGCCAGGGTGTACCCGAGTCTTCTGAGAAGAGAATGTATGTGTTATAGAGGATTTGATCAAGCAAAGGAGTTTCTATTTCTAGATCAAGTGACCCTATTAGGTTTCCTATTGTAAATCCCTTAATCAGGAAGACCCTAATAGGTCTTATTTGTAAATTTCTTAACATAGTGGCTCATTAACTTGAGTTTGAAATCTCCTAACAGAGTTACTCCTAACATGGTAAAGCTCCTAGGCTAGAGGTAAATCCCATATCTGGGTGGCACCTAATAGTGTCTTTGTAAACTCCTAACATGGTTAAGCTCTTAACAAGGCGTACTTCAAAATAGTACATTATTTGTGGGTCAACATTCCCACTGTGGTTTTCACCCATTTGGGTTACCACATGAAAATATGTGCTATGTGTTGCATGCATTGTGGTGGTTGTGTTTATTTGATTACGTTCCATTTACTTATCAATAGGTGAAATTGTGAATGTTGGTTTTGACTTAAAGAAGTGGAAATTTGTAGATATATTTGATTATTGATTCACCCTCCCTCTTAGTAATGTTGGACCCTTAGGACTAACAATTGGTATCAAAGCTTTGGTCCTCTTTGTCGGGAAGCTTAACAACTTGAGGTCAAGATCCAAGAATGATGAGAAAGGAAGGTCCTAAATTCACAAGGGAGAACTAATCGGTGTGGAGTGGTAGAGTGAAGCTTTATCTAAAACGTATGAGAAACCAATATTGGAATCATGTTGTTAGTAAGTATGTTACACCAACCAGGACTCTCAATGCAGTTCAACTAAGGGAACACCACGAGAATACTATAGCTGTGGAAGCCATTGCAAGTACATTAACTAATGCAGAGTTTGTTGATATCCAAGATCTTGAAACTACCTATGATGTGTGGGATAAATTGAAGTTAGTGTCTGGTGGTGACAAACATGTGCAGAAAGCTAAGGTTGACAACTTGAAAGGAAAATTCGATGACATGAGGATGGTTGAAGGTGAAAACATTGAGAAGTATGGTCAGAGAATTAAAGAAGTGGTTACTGCTATCAAAAGTGCTCGTGGAACTATTGAAGAAGAAGATGTGGTAAGTAAAGTATTGAGATTCTTGTTACCTCTTTATGCCATTAGGGTTTTTGGCTATTCAGGAGTTAAGATCTTTAGGAACTGGAATTGTCACTCTTGATGCATTGATTGAAAAGTTGACTACATTTGAACTTAGCAATTATGATAATAGTGTTCCAAGGGTTGAAGCTACATTTAGGGCATCTATGTCTCTTGCACCTACAAGGAAAGGAAAGGAAGTTAGTCATGAATCTTTCGTTATGTCAAGTTACTCTAATGATTATGATTCTATCTTGTCTAAGGAAAAGAAAAATGAAAATTTAGAAGCATTGCTTGCTAGGAGGTTACCTAGAGGAACTGGAAAGTACAAGGACACGTTACCTCTTAAATGTTTCTCATGCAACAAGATTGGACACATTGCTGCCCAGTGTCTTGATGACGATAAGAAGGAAAAGCCTAAGAGATTCAAGGATAAGAGAAAGAAGATTTGTTTTGTTGTTGCTGATGAGGGTGTTACCGATGAGGGATATGAGGATAATGAAGAAGAATTTCTCTTTGTTGCTGTTAAGGAGGATGCCCTTGTAGATGATGAAAAAGACTTGATTTATAGCATGGACCACAATGATGATTGGGTAATAGACAATGGATGTACTCATCATATGACCAGTGACAGGAGTAAGTTCACTAAGTTGGAAGAATGTGATGGTGGAGCGGTAAGGTTTAGTAACAATTCTCCTTTCTCAGTGAAAGGAATAGGATCTATTGCACTAAATAACAAAACAAATTGTGATGATGTTTACTGGGTATAAGGCCTAGGGTATAATTTGTTGAGTGTAGTACAATTGAATAACAAAGGTTATCTTGTAGAGTTCAAAGGAGGTGTATGCAAGATACTTGGAAGATCTGCTGATCTGAATGCTATCGGTATGTAGACTAAAGATAACTTCATCTATCTGAATACTATAGTAAAGAGTTGTTTGATTACAAAAGTTGATGATAGTTGGCTATGGCATAGGAGATTTTGTCATGTTAACTTTGATAGTTTGGTCAAAGTGAGTAAGATGAATATTGTTAGAGGTTTGCCACAACTAGTGAAACCAGACAATGTCATGTGCAAGGAATGGCAGTTGGGAAAGTTAACTAGCTCTATTTTTATTAGTAAGTCATTTTCATCCGGAGGTATTTTGGATTTAATACGTACTGATTTATGTGGTCATATGAGAACAAGAAGCTATTATGGAGATAAGTATTTTATGCTTTTTGTTGATGATTACTCTAGGATGATGTGGGTTACTTTTCTAAAAGACAAATTAGATGCATTCTATATGTTTAAGGTGTTCAAAGAACGAGTTGAAAAGGAAACATGTAAGAGTATGAAGTTCTTGAGATCTGACAGAGGTGGTGAGTTCTCATCTTTAGAATTCACTGAGTTTTATGAAGAACATGGAATTAAGAGGCAAATGTCAGCACCTAGAACTCCTAAGAAAAATGGGATTGTAGAGGGAAAAAACATATCTATTATTGATCCTGCAAGAACAATGACAATTCAAAGAGATGTGCCTTAGATGTTTTGGAGAGAAGATGTCAACATTGTTGTTTATACATTGAACCATGTAGAGGTGAAGAAGGGCACTGATAAGACTCCTTATGAGTTATGACATGGTCACACACCTAGTGTGAAATACTTCAAAGTTATAGGGAGCAGATACTACATAAAAAGAGATGACTATTCAGGGAAATTTGGTCCTAAGAGTGATGAAGGAATATTCCTGGGATATTCTATAAAGATAAAATCATACAAGTGTCTAAACAAGAGAACCAACAAGTTGATAGAAAGTGCAAATGTGAAGATTGATGAATTCTTAGAACAAAATGATGGCTCCAACACGAATAAATCAGGAGATGATCAGGGGATTGTATATGTTCAACCAGTGGAGCAAGAAGTTGAAAATCAGAACAATGAGGATGAACCGGCTCAATTAGTAGAAGGGGCTCCTAGACCTGAACCGGTGATACCAAGGTATGTAAAGTTGAATCATTCCGTTGATCTGATTATTGATGATAAGAATGTTGGTGTTTAGACTAGAAGAACAATTAGAGAAAGTACCTGTCTAATTTCTGAACATGAACCTAAATCTGTAAGAGAGGCATTGAAGAATGAAGATTAGGTTAAGGCCATGGAAGAAGAATTGGATCAAATAAAGAAGAGCAATACTTGGGTACTTGTTCCCAGACCTATTGATAAGAATGTGATAGGAACTAAGTGGGTTTTCAAAAATAAACTCAATGAAGCTGGTGAAGTAGCCATAAATAAGACAAGACTAGTGGTTAAGGGTTATGCACAAGAAGAAGGCTTGGACTATGGAGAGACTTTTGCACTAGTGGCTAGACTTGAAGGAGTGAGGATTTTTCTAGCTTATGCTGCTTACAAAGGTTTTAAATTTTTTCAAATGGATGTCAAATCTGCATTCTTGAATGAAATTATGGAAGAGGAAGTTTACATAGAACAACCTGATGGTTTTGCACTATCAGAAAATGAAGACATGGTGTGAAAGTTGCAGAAGGCACTTTATGGATTGAAGCAGGCACCAAGTGCATGGTATGAGCTGAGACTCCACTCATATATGATCAAGATTGGTTTCATCAGGACAAGTGAAGACAATAGTGTTTACTTGAAGATTGAGAAGGATGACTGTTTGTTGATTGCTGAAGTATTTTTGGATGACATCATTTTTCATGGAAATTATGAGATGAGCATTGCATTTGCAGATAAAATGAGGACAAAATTTGAGATGTCGATGTTTGGAGAGATCAAATTATTTGTTGGATTACAAATATCTCATCTCAGTGATGGAATCTACATCAACCAAACAAAGCATGTGAGGGAAGTGTTGGAGACTTTTGGGTTAGAAGATTATAAACCGGTTGGAACTCCAATGGTGATGACCAGTTGTTAGCTATCCAAGCAAGATGATTCTAAAGAGGTGAATGCAACTTTATACAAATGCATGATAGGTAAGTTACAATATGTTGTTCATAGTAGGCCTGATATAGAACATGTAGTTGGGATAGTCGCAAGATTTCAAGCTAATCCAAAGGAATCCCATATGGTGGTTGTGAAGAGAATCTTTGGATAGTTAAAAGGGATTGAGGCTATGGTCTTTGGTATGATCAAAAAGGAGTTTTTACTTTGAGTGTGTTCACTGATGTAGATTGGGCAGGTAATGTGGATGATAGGAAGAATACAAGTGGAGGAGCTTTCTTTTTTGGATAGTAACTTGTGTCGTGGACAAGCAAAGAACATATTTGTATTTCCCAATCTACTGCAGAGACATAATATGTTGTTGCTGCTATTAATTGCACTCAAGTTGCTTGGATGAATCATATATTGGAAGGTGTTAAGGAGAAGGTAACTAAACTGGTGGTTATCTATTGTGATAATACTAGTGCTATAAACATATCCAAGAACCCTGTGATGCACTCTAAGACCAAGCATATTGCAATAAAGTACCATTTTCTTAGAGAGCAGGTTCAAGAGAAATAGGTGCAGTTGGAGTAGGTGCCAACTAAGGAGAAGGTTGCAGAATGTTTTGCAAAGCTACTACCAAAGAATACGTTTGAGTATCTAAGAGGCAAGTTGGGGGTCATTCCCCTACTTGAGAAGAATTGAAGTGATGTTGTTGCATCAGTCTATTGTTTTGTATTGGAAATCTTTGTTGGATTGATGTAATAAGGCGCTACTGCTTAGGGAGAGAAGTTGGTGGTAAAGGTACTGGATTCAACATCCAAGGAGAAGAAGTGATTTGTGGTATGACGTCTTTGGCATTGTTGTCAAAGGGGGAGAGAAGTACTAAGAAGTGACGAGCAAACACATGAGAAAGAAAGTGATATCAAAGAGAAAGTGAGAAAGGGGGAGACACATATTCAGAGATGAAGATTCAGTGCAAGAACACAAGAAGAGAAGGTTATTTGATTGAGAAGATGTTTTTATTGTTGTGTTTCCATCAATGCCAAAGGGGGAGATTGTTGGCATAACTAATGCAATGATGGTCAATGATGTGATGGTACATATTTGGTGATGAGATGATCAATTATTATGTTGTCATTGATGTCAAGTATTGACATGGTGTTCTTAGTGTTTTGCCAAGTATGTGAGAAGGAGAAAGTGGTTTCAATGGTCATGATCCTTAAGGGAGACTTGGGAATGTCTTTAGATGATAACTGTATGATCACAACTGTTGAATGTGTGATTTGTGTAAGTTATGATTGTTTGAAGTATGACAGGGCAACTACTAGATCAGTATGTGATTAACAATGAGTGATTTGATTGGTTTATCAAATCTATGATGAGTTAGGTGATGCGATCATATAATTGTGTAGTTGATACTATATTGAGTTCATGGTCATGACCGCGACTAATTTGGATGATCGGTAAGCATGTTTTGTGGTTACAAAAGTTGTTTTAGTGAAAGGTGACAATGCTCTTTAGCTACCAATGGTAGATCTTCTTTTGATGATCTGTAATCGAGTTGTGATGAATCCTTTGTGTTCCAGCTGTCATACTAATGTGTCTCGATTCATTTGTGGGGATGAGTTGGCATTACATTGATCAAGGTAGACATTTTATCAAGATGAAGGCTGAGTTGGTCAAAATATGTTTGACTGTTCTTGATAAAATAAATTGTAAGGGTCTATCCTATGGCTGACCTATTTGGTAAAGATGTTTGTTTTATTGGGATGTGTGTTTTTGCGCGATCTCTCTGAGCGTGAAGATTGAAAAAGTGATTTCAAATGTGTTAGGTGAGATTTAGTGAGGTGACAGTCGTGGGGCTTGAGTAGTGGTATTTATATCATGAAATTGAAAATTTGTGTAGATCATGGATGTGAAGGTGCGATCAAGCTAGGGTGCACCAGAGTCTTCTGAGAAGAGAATCTATGTGTTATAGAGGATCTGATCAAGAAAAGGAATTGTTATTTCCAGATCAAGTGACCCTAACAAGTTTCCTATTATAAATCCCTTAACTGGGTAGACCCTAATAGGTATTATTTGTAAATCTCTTAATAGAGTGGCTCATTAACTTAACTTTGAAATCTCCTAAGAAAGTTACTCCTAACAGGGCTAGAGGAAAATCCCATAACTAGGTGACACCTAACAATGTCTTTGTAAACTCCTAACAGGGCGTACTTCAAAAGAGTACATTATTTGTGGGTCATCATTCCCACCGTGATTTTTACCCATTTGGGTTTCCACATGAAAATCTCTCTGTTCTGTGTTTCATGCATTGTGGTGGTTGTGTTTGTTTGATTAAGTTTCATTTACTTATCAATAGGTAAACTTGTGAATGTTGGTTTTGAGTTAAAGAAGTGGAAATTTGCAAATATCTTTGATTACTGATTCACCCCCCTCTCAGTAATCTTGGACCCTTAGGACTAAATCTTTCTTGACCTTCTTGTAAATAGGTGTTTTGGACAACCCTTGGGTTGTAGTGTTGTAAGGGCCAACCTCCTTGCTAGACTGCTTTAATAATAAAAACACATCTACATAACCACAAAAAAATATAATAACTATTAGCATATGTAACCAATAAGCAACTAAATGTGTGGAAATGTTTCTTCAAGAAAGCATGACAAAACATTCCCTACACCAAAGATAATGATTCCAAATAAGGATTATCAGTGATAAGAGATTTTCGCAATCCATAATATAGAGAGAGTCATTTCCGGATTAAATTGTGCATAAGATTTTTGTATCAATGTTTCAAATCATACTCCATGATCCATTATAAGGATGAATAGAACCAAAGGATTATTAGTTGACCATTTTATTAATATAGTATAATTAGGTTTAACTACACTAATAGTTCCATTCCCACCAAGCATTTGTCGAAGCCAAGCAATTGGGGGAAGGCATGAGGGGAATTGAGACAAATAAGGGTGCAGTGCGGGAAATGAGGTAGTTGGCCCAATCAATATTGATCTTTCCTAGATGTCCCTATAAGTTTTCCATTGTGGAGCCAAATACAAAAAATGTTTAAGTTGGAAGTAATTAAGACTTGATTAGTTTTGTGTGCCCCAAGTAGCCTTAAACATATCAATAGAGATGAAATAGGGAAATTAACCCTATTTATTCCACTTCCTACCCTAGTTTACACAAGTGGGGTTGGTTAAAAAAAACATGGGAAACTTCTCCTCCATGCCCCAATGGTTTGCCCAAGTGAGATTGGTTTAGAGTAATATGTGTAATTAAGGTTAATTATTAAAAAACAAGATTGACAACATAATAGTAACATTAATCAAAAGTGTTTTAAATCTATTTAATACATTAGATAAATCATAAAATATATCAATGAGACAATGGAGACTAAAACACAAATAAAAATTCATACAAACATTAGATATACATCGAGAAAACCATCTAGTTTAAAACTCCACGATGAAAGAGACTCAAAGCTTGATGGTGCATCAAAAGGTAACCACACTATCTAAGGTGTAGGTTGCATTATTAGACACTCCAAAGGAATGGTCATAACAATGTTGGCTACTAAAACACCCAATGATACAAACAACATGGTTGAAGCAAGAGCCTTGGTAGTGGGTCTTAATTTAGCAGTGAAGGCTAAAGTGAAACACTTGATAATAGAAGGAGATTCTCATATTATTATAGTAACAATGAGAAGTAGGACAACTCCAAATTACAAAATTCATTACATCTTACAAGAAGCATTGGAGTTCCTTCTATTATTTGATTTCTACCATCTTATTCACTACTTTAGAGAAGCTAATAGGGTTGCATATATGTTGGCAAATAGGGTCAACTCTTTAGATATGGAGGAGAAAGATTATGACAATCTTGAAATCACGACAAATCCAAATATTTCCTGCTTTCTTATAGAAGATGTTATTTTTAGCTAAGTTTTTCTTGTTTGTATGCTCACATGTTTTGGCTTTGTGTCCTCTTTGAAGTTGTCTTCTTTTGGCTCCTTGGTTGGCTAATTGTTCATGTTTTTTATAGGATCAAGAATGCTTCCACTTTTTTTTGGCCATTTCAAATCTCATTTCCCCCTACTTTGGAAATTAATATATTGCCTATTGTCAACTCTCTTGGATAGGTATCATTTTGTCCTTTCTTTGTCTGACAGGGGGCCTGTCCTTAGCTCGTTATTATCAATGAGCTTGTTTTTGTTAGAATTAATCTTTCCTTGGTTGAAAATATGTAATTAAAAGGATAAACCAAGGTATCCTTATTTGTATTTGTCCTCTAGTCCAAGTAGGAGGACATGTCACTATTTTGTATTTCCTTTAATAAGGAAAATAGATATTCCTCCTTACGAGGAATCTCACATTTGTCACACACACAATATGAATGTGGCATTCATAGGAAAGGGAGTTACATGCAAACTCCTCCACTCATCTCTACTTAAGAGATGTCTCTCACACACTTGCTCGAATAATATTCTCCTCTTTCTCATTTCTTCTCTCAATCTCTCATTGCTATCATTATTGTATTGAGCTTATTGCTCTCATCCTTTAGGCTTTGTGCCATATTCTTATTATTCACAAAAGGGTTTTTCTTTGCTTTTCCCCTTACAAAAATCTCTTGGCTCTTTGTTGGATTCTTAGAGTACTTTCATGTTCTTGGTGATTGATCTTGAAAACTTTATCTCACATTTGGTTTATGGTAAACTCCTT
>MU223187.1:5702545-5720380 GCA_018584345.1 Thuja plicata | reverse complement strand
GACCCCAATGATGGGAAATCTACTTTTGGGTATTTTTTTTTTCTTGGTTCAGGTGCTATATCTTGGAAAAGTAAAAAAGATCAATCTGTTTCACTATGTTCTACTGAAGCTGAATACAAAAGTTGTACCAATACCTCCAAAGAATCCTTATGGCTTAGAAGAATTCTTCAAGATTTGGGTCTACCTCAACATGAACCTACACCTTTATATTGTGACAATCAAAGTGCAATAGCCTTGGCAAAGAATCCGGTCTACTATGCAAAGTCAAAGCACATTTCTCTCCACCACCACTTCATTAGAGAGCAAATTGAAGAAAAGAAAGTATCACTCATCTATTTCAAAGGTGAAGATCAAGTTGCAGATATTTTGACAAAGCCTCTTTCTAGAGAGAAATTTTAATTTCATTGTAAAAATTTGGGTTTAATACCCCTTGATGTAAATCCCCCAAGTAAATATTAAAGGGAGGTGTTAGAATTAATCTTTCCTTGGTTGAAAATATGTAATTAAAAGGATAAACCAAGGTATCCTTATTTGTATTTGTCCTCTAGTCCAAGTAGGAGGACATGTCACTATTTTGTATTTTCTTTAATAAGGAAAACAAATATTCCTCCTTAAGAGGAATCTCACATTTGTCACACACACAATATGAATGTGGCATTCATAGGATAAGGGAGTTACATGCAAACTCCTCCACTCATATCTACTTAAGAGATGCCTCTCACACACTTGCTCTAATAATCGTCTCCTCTTTCTCATTTCTTCTCTCAATCTCTCATTGCTCTCATTATTGTATTGAGCTTATTGCTCTCATCCTTTAGGATTTGTGCCATATTCTTATTATTCACAAAGGGGTTTTTCTTTTCTTTTCCCCTTACAAAAATCTCTTGGTTCTTTGTTGGATTCTTGGAGTATTTTCATGTTCTTGGTGATTGATCTTGAAAACTTTATCTCACATTTGGTTTATGGTAAAATCCTTCTTGCACTTCATTTTATTGGATTATTTCATGATATTATTTTCATTCTTTTAATACTTCTAACAGTTTTCCTACTCCTCTCTTGATGCTTCCACTTCTAATCCCTAATAAGATTCCTTCACATGTCTCTGACTTAAATATGCTTACTTTGGCTTTTCAAATCTGGTTGTACTTATTCTTTCAATTTGGTTATGGGTGGTAGGATTATTTGTTAGTGACCCACACCCACATCTTGGTTGCCTTTTACTATGTCATGGTACCGGGTTGAGGTGGTGTATTTTTCTTGCAAGTGCAGATCAATCCTTAATCAAGATGTGATAGTCCAATTTCAGGGTTTAGTCATCTCTCATTTCCAGTTGGATTAGTATATTCTATCATGCAAATTGTGACCCTTGATCACATATCTTTCATTGGGAAACTTTTGACCCTTGTTCACATGCATTTCACTTTCCTTTATTTATGATCTCATGTGTCTCTTATTGTCACTGAAGTTACACTTTATTATGTATTTTTTCCAAACAACATATTTGACTATTTTCTATTATTTCACGTTCATTTCAAGTGCCCATGTTATACAAGATCTCTCTTCTATTGGATTGATATGGAATTCCATTTTGGTGTGACTTGCAACTGTTTAAATGAGAAACTCCAACAATGTCTCCGTCTCTTTCAATCGAATAATGAAGATGTTTGGGAAGCTATCTCATGGATCCTTCAACATAATATTGGTGGTGGAGACTCCCACTTTTATGATGGTCAGATATTTGATTTTTTCTCACTCTCTTGCTACAAAAATTTGCATTCCTTGATTGGGTATACATGGTGGGAAGCGAGCTAGTCTCCAAATAAGTTTGGCCAAAAAATTCTCAAGCCTTTGGATGAACTGATACTAATGTGATCCGAGGCCCCTTAGGAGACATTTTTGATCTTTTTACGAAGGGAAAACTTGAGAAAATTCAAGAGGCATGGACCCTCTTCATGTCATGTGTCATATATGATGGTTTTGCAGCAATGTAAATGTTCTTTGCAAACAATGAGGACCTCTTCTCTGAGGCTCATAAGAGAAGGATTTGAGACTATTTCTTTGGCCTGGAAAAAATGGTGAACAAGTTCAACCCAAGGCTACCATTGAAGTTCACTGAACATTGATCTCTCCTCTCCTAGTTAGTTTGGTGCTTTTCATTCTCATTTCCTATCTAGTTTCTGTGTGCTAGCTTAATGGTTGAGCTCAACTCCCATGTTTTGTGCAACCCTTCCATATTAGTATGTTGTTAGTATTTATTTGTTGCTTTATGGGTTGAGCCTTACTCCCATTTTGTTTGAAACCTTCTCTTTTTCATGTTGTGTATGAATTTCTCTATTATTTTATGTTTCCCTTATTTAATATAATTCACGCTTAATGTGTTTATCATAAAAAAGCTTGTATTAATCTCAATAGTAGAGTTCACTAGTGTAATCAATGCAACCCTCTAACTAATTATAATCTAGAAACATTACAATACCTACAAAAGTATTATTGAAGCCACTATACCATGCTTCAAATATATAGGAAATTAATAAATCAGAAACTATAAATGATTTCCAAAACATGTAGCCAACACCATGGTCCTACAACTAGGTGCCCAAGTCTACATGCTAAAATTCAATCCCCTATAGTCACGATCAAACAACTTGATACACAATGTATTTCCTCTTGCATCTCTTACACCACTTACTTATTATAGATTTTCTCATAAACCATCATATTGACCAATTTTGCAATCTCAAGAACTCCTTAAGGTTAATCTATGTTTCCCCATATAAACTATCTCTCGAAAATAATTTTTAACTCTCACTTTTGACAAGTAACCTCCCTATTCAATGCCTTCTTACACAAGTATTCTAACTTCCCCAAATAATAAATAATAAGTAAACAATGTCCCTAGCCTCACATGAGTGTCTCATTTTTCCTAATCCATTATGTTTAAAGGTCATACATTATTATCATATACTTAATTAAATATAATTAATCAAGAGATGATTTACATGGTAAATGCGTATCCTTGTTGAAATAAATAGTAACTATACAATGAGATATGCTGGTCTTAATGCAACCAAATTCAATAACAAATGACAGATCATAAATAAAAATGGAAATTAATCATAAAGTAGATGCAAACCATAACACAAAGATTTATGTGGAGAAAACCTTTTCAAAAAAATACTCACATCAAAAGAGATTAAAGCTTATATTAATGATAAAAAAATTACAATACATCAATTCATCCCTCTAAACTCTAACATCAGAAGAATGTGCAAATGATGTACAAAAAAATCTAATAATACTACCATCTCAAGACACCAAAAAATAGGAAAGATGAATACAAGACACCACAAATGACATTCTAAAACAAATGGTAAATACTAGACACAACCAAAAATCGGTGCTCAAATCCTCATGGGATATATCACACCTCACCAAAATAGTTATTGTGATCAAACTAAATGATAGATTTTTTCATTATGTTCAAACTAACCAAAATCCCAATCTTGAGTGGGAAGATTGACCAGATATATCATAAGATACCATAATAAAAGACGTTCTTACTCATCATGCATCCCAATCTTTACTTCACTTTTAATCTCCTAAAAAGTACCTGTTGACTTAAATGCTACTATAATTACATGTGAGAAAATCAATAATTTATAAATAATTTTTGTACCAAATAGATGACTTCCAAGTATACCCTCTACATGTTCCTTGGAGACAACAATTATTTGAAGACAACATTAAATAAAACTATTTAAACTTGTTTAGAATTCGTACGGTGAATGACACCTAATCCCCAAATTCCTCTACTTGACATTTACTTTGCAATGACATAGTTAGGAAACATAATCAATCAATCTCTCAAAGAAGAGATGCTCATGGCCTCTCTACACCAACTAGAATTCTCTATGCTCAATAGATTAGTAAGAGAACCTTCAACATTCTTTAAGGTGTCCACTCTTTGTTACATGAATTCACCACCTTCAACCATTTCCCAAACAAAATGATAATGAACATCAATTCACTTTATGAAAGAATGATACATCATATATTTAGCAAAAAAATGACACTTTGATTATTACATCCAACTATCACATGTTTACATTAAAATCTAATACTTGAACATAATCTTTCTAGCTACACTATCTCCTTATAAGAATGTGTTGTATTCATGTCCTCTACTTTTCTAGTGTAATTTATGTGACTAAAGGTTTATATTTTCTCACCCATCTAACTACTCCAAACTAAGTAAACACATAGTTTCTAATTGACCTCCTACTATATAGATCACTAACCCAATTAGAATAAAAAAACCTTGTAAATCAACCATTATAAAAAATAAAATCATTAGAAATTTTTATTTTTTGTTATCTACTTATATGTTCAATTTGGTGAAGTTTCCCTTTGATATGGTTATCAAATTGTCAAAATTAGGTGCATGGGGGTTTGTGAAGCAGTTATTTTCATATATGCATTTGTTAGTATAATTTTGTAACGATTTTCATAAAAATCCAAAAAATCATACATCATTACCTAATTTTGTTGGCATATCTGAATTGATTGGCACAAATATAGTGTTGATTAGTTTGCTAGCGTTAGAAATTAGGATCTTAGGATACTAATTATTATAAGAAAAATATAAAATAAATAAGAAAAGAACCATACAAACATATATTTAACATATTATACATAATATCCATGGGTAAAACTCTTTTGGATAAAAAAACCCCCCATAAAGCATCATTTCATTAAAGCACTAACAAAATATTGTCAATTAGATATAGACTAAACCTGGAGATATTTCTCTTCACTTCCACATGGTGAATACTATCTTCTGTGCATAGTGATATAACTCACTATAAAAATTTAAATACATAGCCACTCAAATGAGAGAGAACCTATTTAAATATATGAGGAAGGGTGGCAAAATACTTAAAGTGGTATTAGTCACATCTTTTCAATAACCCCCATTTAGAAATAAGTGACAATCTAATAGTTGTTTGATTATAATTATTTTAAATGGGATATGATTAATAAATCATATAATATGTAAGGTTTAATATCCTTATATTATAATAATATAAATTTTATAAAGGTATTGACCCCTAACAACCTTATGTTCTAACACTTCCCCTTAATTTTAATAGGGGGCATCACATGTCAATTTCTATAAAAGAAAAGATGAAGTACCCTAGTAACATAGGTCTTCTTTGACATTGATAAATATGGACACAAATATATGCCAACATGAAGTTCATGCATTCTAGACTACATGAAAGTCATCTTGGCATAACTTATATCCTAGTATTTTAAAAATGATGTTATGAGGTCTTATGAAAACAAATATTGGAGTCCAAGCCTCCTCAAATTAGCCTCTCCCTAGGTTCATTACATTGTGTGCAAGAAAAGTGCGAGTTCAAAATAAGAATGTAATAATCAATAAAAGCACATAATCTAATACTTGAACATTAGTCTTTTGGACTAATAGTTTTGTTTAGGATTGTGCAAATGATTAGGGAGAGGATTAGGTGGGGGTTAAGAATAATTAGTAGTAAGTGGGATAGGTTAGGTTAGAATCCTAGGTTAGTTAGTTGGAGTGAGGTTAGGTGAGGGTTAAATTTAGGAGCCATGTGCTCAAATAGATTAAATAAGGTTTATTTAATAACAAGTGGATGAATTAGGATAAATGAATTTATTTAAATAGATAAGTGTATTTATTTAAATAAATATAAGAAAGGGGATTAATTAATTAAATGAATATGATTTTCCATTTAATTAATTAGACTATAGCTAATTAACTAAACTAATTTGGCTAGAAGGCTAACATTAATCAAAATGACTTTAGAATAATGTTATTTCAAAAAAGTTTAAAATTTTGACAACGCGAAGAAAAGGAGCAAGGACTTTCCTTAGATGACAGGAAACAATGTTAGTTGGATAGGGTGATGCACCCTTGAGAGGGTGGATGAGAAAGAGAAAGAGGCCTAGGCAGTGTCTCAAAATAACATTGCCCAAATGGGAAGGATGAACAAAAATGAAAGACGAGACTCAAATAAGAGTCACTGAGATGGAATAACACAAAAAATGACCCCATAGGGGCATGGAGGATGAAAATTAGGTCTAAAAGGAGCTCTATATAATAAATTTTGGAAATGATGACTGTTATACACTAAATTTGCACCCTAGGTCAAGCTCTCGTAGTTTTGATAATCTAGTATAACATGGGAATCATTTCCAGGTGTGGGACCTTTGCTAACAGAAATGAGACCTCCAAATTCTAGGCCAGTTCCTCTTGGATAATCACCTGATTTTCTCTTTGTGCATGAAAGTAAATTGGATAGGAAAAGGGATAGAAGGAATGCTTGAAAGGGAAATACTAAAAACAAATTATCCTACTAGGTTATACACCAAAGGTAACTTGAATCTCAACATGAAACCTTGGATCTAATAGAACACAAATTTCTAGATAGGCTTGCGAAAGTATTTCATAGAGAGGTCTGAGATAAACAAAGGCTATTCAGGGAAAGAAGTAATTTCACAAACAACAACATATTCACTATGAGCTAGACACAGACTATGACCTGCAAACAAACATCCACTTTTGCAACTAGGCACAAGAATGAGACAAAATGATAGGGGACTGAAGAATATTCACAAACTCATCTAAATCAAAGCACCCACAATAGTACACAAAATTGAAGAAAGAAAGAGGGCTCAGGAACTCCTATATTTCTCTAAAAATCATTCAATATATTCTAATTCAGTAAGAAAAGTCCAGGAAAGAAAGCCCAAGGACAGAGAAAATGTCACAAAAATCCTTTGCAATACCTAAAAATCAATGAGAGATTACAACATATGAAAACCTAGGGGCAGAGAAGATGCCACAAAAATCTTACATAATCTGAAAAAATGCTAAGCTAAAAAGCTCCGAAACTAACTTATATACACTACTCCTCTAGCACGTAGGCTCCAAAGTCAATATGATTCTAGAAATTAGGGTTTTAATACATTTGCAATAGAATAATCAGAAACCCTAACTCTGCCAATTCTGTTCATCAATGTATCTAGAAATATCTCAGAATATCAGATTTTGCTTTGAATATCTTACTAATCGCCATAAATGCAATTCTAAGAAGTCGGCTCAACCCATCCTTTCGTCTAAAACTTGAAAAATTATACCACCGCCATGACCTCCGAGATCAGATATTAAATATTTGAATTTAAATATTAACGGTCAAAGGTGGCGCGAGTACTAGTATCAATGGCTGAGAAAAGATTATTTTCCTAGTTTAAATTATAACCATCGATCTTTATCTCTGTCTCCGACTCAGTCTCTAACCCTGTCTTTTTACTCGGGTTACCATTTCCTTTGTGTCTCAGAGTCGCCAAACTTTTTCCTTAACCTTGGTTTCTCTCAAGACTTCATGACAATGTAGTGACTTAATCTCCTTACCTTTCACTTAACTCTGCATCTGTTTGGAAACTTGGCGACTACCGCAAGATCTGATCAAGATCAATGACTGTCGGGAAGTCTCTAAATAGCCTTGGAATATTCCTTTTTCTCACGAGACCAAGCGACTAAAGGAAATCTCATAGTCACCAAATGATATGGAATGTTATACTGTGGTCACGAGACTTGGAGACTGAATGCATAGAATCTGGGACCGTTGCTGCCATGTGTCAACCTGTCATTCTCCCATGATCACCCGACTGCAAAATTTTGACCCTTTGACCAAACTTGCCTTCTAACCATTGGTTCATACAAAGATTTGGCGACTGAACAGTCTTGTGGTCTCTTAACATTTTACCTAACCATGATTAGTTCACAAGACTACGCGACTGAAGGGTGTTAACTTGACCCAGCTTCAAACTCAGGTCACATCTGAAGTTAGAAATACATTGAGTCACGAGATCTCCAATCATTTTGTTAACTGAGGGTTACATCAGGAGACTTAGCGACAAAGGCAGTCTCGTGATCACTGAATGACATGGAATATGTTATTTTTATCACGCGACCAGGAGACTAAAGGCAACATAAAAGTGCACATGACTTAAAAGGAACTTAAGTCATCCCCAAAAGGTAATGAGAAAATAGAAAAGGCATTGGCCGAGCTAGGGTTAATATCAAATTTGCATAGGGTTTTTTCATACTTAGGTTATTTTGCATGGACAAGGGGTAAACCAGAAACTTAGAAAAATGCAGAAGACACAACCAAGACTAGAAAATTTAAACATTTTTACAGGCTAGGCTCTACCCTTGTGGGAGCCTCATTTACTCCACTTGTAGCCAATTTTACATAACATGGAAAAACTGGGTAACATTCTTGGCAATTTCTGTTGGATGTCAGCCTGCTAGACATTGAAAACCAGTGGCCTTTGACACATTCCATTGGGCATGGAGTCATTGCTTGAGCAAAAAAAAGAAAAAAATTTAGGATTGAGTAAAGGATGGAACCAAGAAGAGGAATTGAACTATGCACAAGCACTTCTTGAAAAGAAGGAAAATAATCTAGAAAGCAGGAAAACTAAACTAACCTAAACTAACCAGTGCAGAAAATTGGGTAAACAAAACCATTCACTAGAATGTTGAAATAAATACCCTTCCTCATTAGGATATCTTGCATTGAATGTATAAGGATAGGTAAAATGATATGAGGCACATAAAATTATGTCAAATAATATTGGATTGCCTCTTGAAAAATAAGATCAGTCTCACTCACCTTAAATAGATCATACGAGGATGTCTCAGTGAACTCCTTCTGGGCCAAGTATCTGATAGGACAGCCTCTCGAGATGAAAAACTTGGGGTTCTCTTTGATGGGATCCCTCTTATTATTTGTACTCAAATCTTGAGAGTCAACCTACAATACATGCAATCTTGTCAACTCATACTCCATGGACAGAGGATCTTTATGCTCAATAGAGCAAGCAGAAAGTTCTTCATAACTGTTAATCCCTTGAAGATCTGGAAATGGTTCCAACTTATATTCATGTATAAGATATTTAGAAAGAGAGTAATCCAAGACCATGCCTCTTTCAACATGCACATAAATTTGAATCTTTGCTCTAGGGAACATGGATTCCTCACATAATTTGTCACAAAACCTTCTATGATGTTGGAGAAATCATTCTCTTCAGGGTTTTTATCTATGTTCTTTTCTTAGAAAATCTCTTCCATAATTGCAGGTTCATGAATTAGCATATAATCAGAATCACACCCTTCTAGGTGCTGCAAAAATATAGATGGGGGCATCCCTGTATCTTTCTCATCCTGCTCAGCAAAACTAGGCAGCTTATCCCACCAGGACATGGCATCTTTCTCCTCATCAATCCCTTGTTGATGGTGAACCTTATGTTCTAATTGACCTTCAGCCATAGGTAATGGCATGTCTTCTTTTCCATCAAAAAAAAGGGGAAGCATATCAAAAAAATCCACCAAGACATTAGGTTGGGCATTAACCTCCACCTCTTCATCTTGGTGTCCCAACCTATCACAGTCATCACTCAACAATGATACCTCAGATTTTCTCTCCTCCCCATCACATGAAAGATCATATACCACAGGTCCTTGCTCTGATAATTGATCAGTATCCTTGAAAATACTTGGCATCTGATAGCTGGGAGGTAGGGTCCATTGAGGTTTCCATGGAAGCTCATCATCTTGAGAGACCTGAAGGGTCTCTTGGTATAGACAATTGCATACTACTCTTGCAGAGTGATAGGCCAAAACTCCTCAAGTATAGGCTCTTGGAAAACATTCTTTGCCTTAAAAATTGGGATATGAATTTGAGAGTGCACAGATGCAGACATAGAAGGCATAACTTCTTTGAAGCTTGGAAAATAGAATCCCCTGTCATCTTGGTGTTGCTCCTTTGTAGCTAGCTCTGTCTCAATACAATCCTTAAGCTGCCGTTGACCACCATAAGGCTGAAATTGTTCTATAATAGGTTCATGTGTTTGAAGGATGTCACTAAAGCTTGGAAATGAACGCTTTATAGGTTCTTCATGTACAGGCTCTTGGAAGAGATGAGCATTCTAGCTTGGAATTTTAACCTTAAGAGCCTCTTGCTCAGCAATTTGCAATTTCCACTTTGCTATCTAAATATCAGCTTGGCGTTTAATCTCTTCTTTCCATTGGTTCATTTGTTGTTCATCACTAAGAGCCTCTTCCATTTGATAGGAAATTAACTCCTGCTCATAACTTTGAGCTTCTATATCCCGCTGCTCCTTGATCTCAGACAACTGCTTAATCAGATCTAACAACAAACTCTTTGTCTCTTCACTCTCCTTTCTTAATAAAAGGTCTGAGCCTTGGGGCTGATTGGGAATATTTGTGTGTTGTTTAGGCATAGAGTAGCCTCCCTGGGACTAGTTATGATTATGAGTCTGCTTCCAATTATGCTGAGCAGGGTGTTAATCTCTAAGTTCTGTTGATGATTAGTGACCAACACTTAGTCATTTACTTAGAAAGTTTTAGTTGGCTATCACTGTGGCCGAGCTAAAACTATCCAAGGCAGAGCAACATTGCCGAGCAGTATTTAGGTTGCCGCATTGTATCATGCCGAGCCAAGTAGGATACTTAGTGCCAAGTGACAAAGATGTTAAGTGCCAAGCAGAACCATTTTTGTATACATGTCTAGATTGATTCAAACTTCGAGGATAAGTGTTCAGGCTGACTTGTATAATATTTTTGGGCTGACTTATGTACGCATTTAATATTTTCCTACAGAGTTAATTATGCATTTAATTGTTTTATCCTATGCATGACCTATTGTAATTATTAATTGTAATACCTTGGAGGCATGAGTATTAGATCTTGATCATTGATCTAGATCTCACTACCAGACTTGAATAGATATATAAGATTGCTTCTTAACCCTATTTTGTGTGTGTGAAGAGAAGTGGTGACTGCATTTTGAAGTGAAATGCACAGAGGGTTATTTTGTTAAGAAGCATAGATCAAGTAGAGTGATAGAACAGTGAACAGAAGAGTAAAGACATATCGGATTGTGAGATCACAGAAGGTACTGGAAAGAGGAGATCCGTCATCAACATCTAAGTGCATAACGAAGGATCATTACTTGAAACATTCTAATCATTGTATCAGGTGAAATCTCTTAACAAAGTGGTTCTAGCAGACCTTTCTAAATCTCTTAACAAAGTGCTTACTTTATTGTGAGTTGAAATCCTTTCACAGGGTAGATTGTAATGATCTTTAGCTCTTAACCGGGAAACCTTTAACCAGTTAGATTGCATTTTGTAATCAACTTTTGTAGCCCTAACAGGCACACTTTATTGCTGCAGCAGTGAATAATTTTGTGGGTGTCATCCCCACCCCAGTTTTACCTATTTGGGTTTCTGGGTTACCAAGTTCTTGTGTTATGAGTTATTTATTTCATTATGTAGATGCTATTTGATGTTACATTAGATTCATATATGTATGAATGTTGATCAGTTTTTTTTAAGTGTTTAAATTTGAAGATCTGATTCACCCCCCTCTCAGTATCTTGCTTTCCCATTATTGTATTTCCAAAAATTGGTATCAGAGCTTAGTTCTCTAGAAAGTTATAATCAGCTTGAGGATATAGATCTTGAGATGGAGATCTACAAGATGGGTAAAATCATTGAGAATCAAAAGATTGATATTCAGCTAGCACTACAATAGCTTGAGACAACAAGACAGGAATTAAAGAAGTCCTTGACAACAAGGAAAGATTTGGCCAAACAAATGAATGACACTTATTATCAGGAAGAGGACACCACAAATATATTGCAGAATGGAGATTCTACTGAGAGTGTTGGAGAAATAGCAGATCTACTGGAAAAGAACAGTGCACTATGTGAAGAAGTCAGAAAATTAAAAAAGGAACAAGAAGCCCAATCAATAAAAATGTGTGAAGTTGTTGAACAAAAAAAGAAAGTCAAAGATGAAAAGGCTATGGTAGAAGAAGACAAAAGAGTGATGACTATCAGACTTGATGAAATAACACATGATGTACAAACAATGACAGTCAATCAAGTTGACATGGCAAATCAACTGCTACTTGTGAATCAAGAGATCAGTAGGAAAGACATGGAGATTGTAAATCTTAGATATGAGAACAGTCAGTTGAAAGATGAATTGAGATCTGAGAAAGAACTTAACAATAGAGTGAATGATCCCAATGCAGCTTTGAGCTACTTTGAACAACTAGTGGATGCATCAAGAAGACCTAAAGATTCTTCTAGATTAGGTCACACTGAACAACATACAACCACTGAAGAAGGAGAATCATCTAAGATAGGTGAAAGGAGGAATACAAAACCAAGAAACAAAAAACTTGTTTGCCACCACTGTGGGAAACCAGGTCATACAAAAAACATTTTCCGAAGCAAGAATGGTAAGTCCAATCCTAAAACTAACTTTAATGGTTATTGCTTTAATTGTAATAAGTTTGGACATCAAGCACATGAATGTAAGATGAAGACAAGCAATGCACCTTCCACACCTAGATTCAATGGTAATTGTTATAACTATAAAAAATATGGTCATAGAGCACAAGATTGCAGATCTAAAGGTAAACAAAAATGGACATCAAAGGCACAAGAGAAATCACCAAGAAAAGGAAATACTTACAATTGGGACTACAACACATGGCATAGTTTTCATTACCATGGTGAGTATGGACATGTTCCAGAAAACTGCATAAGGACACATTTCAGAGGAAAGTCTAAGAGTTGGATGAATGGAAGCCTAGTTTGTCATAGTTATCTGAAAATTGGTCATATAAGGAAAGATTGTAAGACTAGGGTACTTGCTCCTACTGTTGAGCGGATTAGAGCACAGATGAACCAGACATGGGTTAAGAAATTTGAACCATGCAGTAGTGAAGCTAGTACAACCGAGGTCATCCAATCCAATGGATCAGGTGATCACACCATCTCCAACTAAGCAAAAGAGGTATGTAAGGAACTGCATTTAAAATTCTTATCTTACATCAGTTCCTAACATGAAATATGCCAAAGTCCATATTTTCATATGTTAAGATGCACCATGACACATTTTGAAGACAAAAATGCCGAGACAAGCTAATTGCACTATAGGTGCCGAACACCAGTCGTGGACACTAAGGCTAAGTTCTTTAGTGTGTGCCAAGTTTGTTGGCCAAGTATAGTGAGCCAAGTGGCATGCAAATTGTATTAGAAGGCTGAGGACAACTGGATTGCAATAACTCAATCTGCAGAACATTTATTGCTTAGCTACCTTAACCTTTCGAGTCTATAAAGGATGAACAGTCTATTCTTCATTTTACCTTGCAATTTTCATTATTCACGGAGTGATTGAAGAAGTTGCAGAATTGATCTTAACGAAGTTAGCATCAAAGATTTTGTTAGCGTATGATTGGCAATCCTAAGGTGAACAATGTGAAGTGATACTTTTTGAGGTACTCTATTCTTCATTTTTCAAACCCTAATTTCAAGATTATGGTTGTACACTCTTCTGCACCAGTCAAAAGTATGGAGGGAGAACTAGAGAAAGTTTAGTTAGTACAGAATGATGTATGTTCACTTCTCAATTTTCAATCCATTCCTGAAAATGAAATTTAGAGTGATCTGACCTGAGCTCTCTCATCCATTCCACCAAAGGTACTTATGATCCATGATGTAAGATCTTGTTACATGGTTAAAATTGGTGAAATAGGTGATAGTGAATTGAGAAAATCCTATAGCAAATTGTGTGTTGATGGAGTTATGAAGGAAGAATTTGAACATTTAGCTGACAAAGGTTTAACTCGTGCCCTAGATTTCCGACAAGGTTTCAAAGACGAATGGATTAAGGTCATTCTTAGCTAGTTCATGATATGTGTATGTGGTTGGACAGTGGACCAGCCAAGATAACTAAAAACATGATTCATCGAGTGACTGGATATCCTATTGTTAATGAGAAAAAGACAATGAGAGATAACAGTAAAGAGGAAATTACAACGAACACTGGAGTCGTATGGAACAATAGAGGTATGACTATCTCTAAAATTAAAGACTCATAACTTGATTTTGGAGTAAGATTTATTGCACATAAGTTCTATCAGTCGAGTCAATTGGATAGTGTTCCTTGCACAACTGTTGACCAGACATGGAAGATTGTTAAGAAGAATCATACATGTGATCTTGCCGAGCTACAATAAACACAACTATCCGAGAACCTAGCATCAATCAGAAAAGCTAAGAGCTCATCATGTAAGTTTGGATCCTTACTAGTCTGCATATTTTTCTACATTCAGAATACATTTCCTACATTGGGAGATATCATTTGGAAAAAGGATAGACCCATTACAGTTCAGATAAGTGAATGCATTGAGAAATTAGGAAGTAATTTCAATAGTATTATTGGGAACTATTTTGTGGAATTTAAAAAGAGAATGAGATTAAGGACTAGGATTCCTAGATCACTAATGGAGAAGCACTATGAAGAAATTTGTTTTCTAGTTGATACAGATCACACATATATTTAGGCTGTGACACCTGAGGTAGCATGGTTGGAATCATTTCCCTATGAAATTAACATTGATGAAGCATCAACAACCATCATTGCACTCCTAGATGAGGCAATTGATACTACAACATAAATATTTGGTAATTTTGATGAAGCAAAAGTAAAAATTTCAAGAAGTTTGAAGGAGGGAACCATGGAGAGAAAAAGGAAAAATATTGTGAAAAATCTGAAGAAAATGGTTGGTTTGAATAGCGATGAGGAACCTGAGGATGCACCTTTAGACCTATCCACTGGACAAGGAGAAGATATATCTACAGAAGAGGAAGTGAGTGCATCAGAGGAGATCACTGAGAAGGTTAAGGGTAAGAAACCAACAGTTGTCAAAGTAACCAAGCCGAGTAAAGCTAAATCTAAGGTTACACCTTCTGCAGCTAATTGTCCGAGGACTAGAGCATCTACTTTTACTGCTCTGGCAGTACAAACAAAAGTGTATGAAAAGAAGAAGGTTGGAGAAAGCAGTTCTAGAAAGAAATCTAAATTTTCTCCTAAGGCTGAGCCGAGTAAACTAGTAAAGCGACCAAGGAGGAGACTGCACTTGGAGACAGATAGTGATGATGAAAAGACTAAGACTGATGAACCTAGCAACATACCTACTACACAATTTAAGAAACCACCTAATATTGATGAGGTATGTGACAATTTGAGAAATTCAGCAGGGTTAGCTACTTTTAAATTCATTAAGTATGAGAAACTAAATTCATTAAGTATGAGAAACTAAGTATTGGAGACAAGCATAAAGTTCAGGAAGCACTTTTAGATATGATGAGTAATTTTAAGTTAACTCCTATAGAGATAAGAAACCATGTGCCAAATGAATTATATGAGTTTCTGTCAAGCAAATGAGAATTTTCACTTACTACAGAGAGACAGATTAGGGAAGGTACATTAGCCAAGGTGATACTTGAGTTGACATCAAAAAAGAGAGCAAAATTCATTGAAGAATATAAGAATAGGTTTGTTCTTAAGCTCAGAGGTTATACTGTTTTGAAAAATGATATTGAAGGATTAGTACAACAGAGTACTAGGATTTGGAAGGAAATATTTGGACTGGTAGTTCCAAAATATAAGAAATCTAATGAAGGATCATCTGATCAGAAGGCTAAAGAAGTGGAGATTACTCCTGAGCCACAGATGACACAAGATCAAATTGCTACTAAATAGGACAAGACTAAAGATGCATTAGAATCAGAAAATTCTATTGATCTGACTGCAGACAGTCCAATTGACTTCACAATTGATGATTCCAGTGATTTGAATGCTGAAGGACAGTATATGCCGAGTGATACAAATATTGAGTCGCCTATTAAGGAAACTAAGATAGAAGGAGGAAAAACTACTGCATCTGGAGAGAGAACTGATGAGGAACTTGAAGTCATCAATGATCAGATAGGCAAAGAGAAAAAGAAAATAGATGCACAAGAGGTAACTTCACAAAATCCACCTATTTTAGAGATTGTAAAAATAGTTTTTGATAGTGGTGTAGTGATGAAGGATAATGCTGACAAGCATAAGGAACAAGAGGCAGTGCAAGTGTTGGTTGATCTACCACACTCTGCATCATCCGCTCACATAGGTCCTAAAACTGGAGGTATTCCTGATCCTCAGACAATCTTGATAGAATTGAAAGAGGCAATGGATATTGATACTGACATAGGAAAAGGTATTGATAAGATGCAGCCGAGCATCAGCTCACCCAAATTGAAGAGAAGGAAAGTTACGAGGAAGAAGTCTCAAATTCTTGATGTCACATTAGATGAGGTAATTGTGATTCCACAATGGGATCCCAATGAATTGTCTTTTGAACAAATAGGGACTCTTCAAGAATTATTAAGAGGAAGAAGAGACAGGAAGAAATGAAAATAGAACATAAGCAAAAGCAGGTGTTACATGATATCAATGATATATTTGCAAAGGATTTTGACTTCGAAGATGAAATGCCTCAAGCTCCCATTATTGATCAGTTAGTATTGTATAAAAGGTAACTGATGATGACATAAATAGCAATGAAAAACTTCTACAATGGTCTGAGAGGAGATTCAAGAGCAAAGTTCTGGAGAAAATCTCAGCAAAGATTGCAACAAAATAGGTTGAACTTTCTACTCTTGTAGGAATTTTGGAGAAAGTTACAACAAACATTTATTCTTTGTACATGAAGCTATGTGATGTTGAATTCTTCACAAAGGATAATCTACAGCTTGTTGAGAAGCTAAAGTTAGATTTGAAATCAAGTGGCAATACTTTGGGTAAGGATGCTACCTCTAGCTCCTTACATTCTACTAAGTTGATCAATGCACAACAAAGAATTTCTGAGCTTATGGCTGAAATGGCTAGATTAGGGCCAAATTGATCACCATTCAGATAAGCTTGTTGCCTCACTTGGAGGTAATACATAAGGAACTTTCAGCTGCAAAAGAGTTGTCACAGAGAAATTCAAATCTCTCAACTACAGAAAGTTTAGTGAGTCTAGCTGCCGAGCTAGAGATAAAATTGGAAGTTATGAAGATTGCCAAGGACAGTTGGGACACTACATTTTCATCCACCCTACAACTTCATAAACAATTTTTGGACAAGTATAACTTAACTCCACCTGCAATCAGTGACAAAAATAAGGGGGAAGTTGGTAAGGATACAATATGATAAATCAGTACAGAACAGGTACATTTGTATATATTTTGAAGGAATATATTCCTAGGGGGAGTACTTCGTATACTTAGGCAACATTTTGATGGAATGAAATGAAATGAAGAAATGATAAGTGTGTTTTTGCCACTAATATCAAAGGGGGAGATTGTTAATCTCTAAGTTCTGTTGATGATTAGTGACCAACACTTAGTCATTTACTTAGGAAGTTTTAGTTGGCTATCACTGTGGCCGAGCTAAAACTATCCAAGGCCGAGCAGTATTTAGGTTGCCGAGTTGTATCATGCCGAGCCGAGTAGGATACTTAGTGCCGAGTGACAGAGATGTTAAGTGCCGAGCATAATAGTTTTTGTATACATGTCTGAATTGATTCAAACTTCGAGGATAAGTGTTCAGGTTGACTTGTATAAGCTTTTTGGGCTGACTTATGTATGCATTTAATATTTTCCTACGAAGTTAATTATGCATTTAATTGTTTTATCCTATGCATGACCTATTGTAATTATTAATTGTAATAACTTGGAGGTATGAGTATTGTGTGCTATAATTGTGTCACACTTCTATGAATCCTTACATTCAAGAACACTCAAGAATGAGGTCTCAAAAATCGATCCATAGCTCCCTAGGCATGGAGTGCAAGGGTTTTTAGAATGCTCTCA
>MU223187.1:5662594-5702445 GCA_018584345.1 Thuja plicata | reverse complement strand
TTATGATTTGATCAAGGAAATTGATATAATTGATATTGTTGATATTTGAAAATATTGATTCAGGGATTTGATAAATTGAGAAATGGGGCCCAAAGTCTAGGCGACCATTTTAGGGTGTATACAAGTATTAGATCTTGATCGTTGATCTAGATCTCACTACCAGAGTTGAATAGATATATAAGATTGCTTCTTAACCCTATTTTGTGTGTGTGGATAGAAGTGGTGATTGCATTTTGAAGTGAAATGCACAGAGGGTTATTTTGTTAAGAAGCATAGATCAACCAGAGTGACAGAACAATGAATAGAAGAGTAAAGACATATCAGATTGTGAGATCATAGAAGGTACTGGAAAGAGGAGATCCATCATCAACATATGAGTGTATAACAAAGGATCATTAATTGAAACATTCTAATCATTGTATCAGGTGAAATCTTTTAACAGAGTGGTTCTAGCAGAACTTTCTAAATCTCTTAACATAGTGCTTACTTTATTGTGAGTTGAAATCCTTTCACAGGGTAGATTGTAATGATATTTATCTCTTAACGAGGCAAACCTTTAACTAGGTAGATTGCATTTTGTAATAAAATTTTGCAGCCCTAACAGGCACACTTTATTACTGCAGTAGTGAAGAATTTTATGGGTGTCATCCCCACCCCAGTTTTACCTATTTGGGTTTCTGGGTTACCAAGTTCTTGTGTTATGAGTTATTTATTTCATTGTGTGGATGCTATTTGATGTTACATTAGATTCATATATGTATGAATGTGGATCAGTTTGTTTTAAGTGTTTAAATTTGATGATCTGATTCACCCCTCCTCTCTCAGTATCTTGCTTTCCCATTATTGTATTTCTAACACATGGGAGGGTGGGTGGAAAGCATGATGAGTCTGCATTTATTGACTCTCTTGTTGTCTCTTTTGTGCCCATGATGCCTCCCATTGGATATTTTTCTCATATGCATGTGTAGGGGTGTATTGATTAGGGGAATATTGAACATATTGACACCCTGCTATGATATGGTAGCTTGGGGTAAAATTAGGCTTTGGATGATTCTCATATGGCTGCTTAGCCCATTGATTATTATTCTCATGATAGGATGGTGAGTAACCTGACTGTCCATAATAACTTGACATGTCTACTCATTCAATTAGCTGAAATTTTGAAAATGAAAGATTTGAAACAAACCAGCACTTGACCTTTGAAAACCAGTAGACCTTCCAGAGTCACCAGATATGTAGTACAATGACCTCTTCTAGGTTTGTAATATTTTATCAGCATATCAAAGATAACATAGCTTTGCAAATAAACTTCTTTTTTAGTGGTCCCACCGGGCATGCCAGAATTGTGGCGTGTAAGGTGGGGTGTCTATTATAACTTCATTGCTATAGAAATGACTTATTAGAGACAATATATCTTTGAATTAGATTTCTTTTATGGTCCCACCGAGCGTGCCATAACTGTTATACACTAAATTTTCACCCTAGGTCAAGCACTCATAGTCTTGATAATCTAGTATAACATGGGAATCATTTCCAGGTGTGGGACCTTTGCTAACTGAAATGAGACCTCTGGATTCTAGTTGGTTCCTCTTAGATAATCACCTAATTTTCTTTGTGTGCATGAAAGTAAATTGGACAGGAAAAGGGATAGAAGGAATTCTTGAAAGGGAAATACTGAAAATAAATTATCCTACTAGGTGATACACCGAAGGTAACTTGAATCATAACACATTAACTAATCTCAGCATGAAACCTTGATCTAATAGAACACAAATTTCTAGATAGGCTTGCATAAGTATTTCATAGAGAGGTCCGAGATAAACAGAGGCTATTCAGGGAAAGAAGTAATTTCACAAACAACATCATATTCACTATGAGATAGACACAGACTATGACCTACAAACAAACATCCACTTCTACAACTAGGCACAGGAATGAGACAAAATGACAGGGGACTGAAGAATATCCACAAACTCATCTAAATCAGATCACCCATAGTAGTACATGAAATTAAAGAAAGAAAGAGGGCTCAGGAACTCCAATATTTATCTAAAAATCATTTAATATATTCTAATTTAGTAAGAGAAGTCCAGACAAGAAAGCCCAAGGACAGAGAAAATGTCACAAAAATCCTTTGCAATACCTGAAAATCAATGAGTGATTACAACATATGAAAACCTAGGGGCAGAGAAGATGCCACAAAAATCTTACATAAGATGAAAAACCACTAAGATAAAAAGCTCTGAAACTAACTTATATACACTACTCCTCTAACACGTAGGCTCCAGAGTCAATTTGATTCTACAAATTAGGGTTTTAATACATTTGCAATAGAATAATCAGAAACCCTAACTCTATCAATTCTATTAATCAATGTATCTGGAAATATCTCAGAATATCAGATTTTGCTTTGAATATCTTACTAATCGCCATAAATGCAATTTTGAGAAGTCGGCTTGACCCATCCTTTCATCTGCAACTTGAAAACTTATGCCACTGCCATGACCTCTGAGATCAGATATTGAATATTTGAATTTTAATATTAACAGTCACAGGTGGCATGGTACTAGTATCAATGACTGAGAAAATATTCTTTTCCTGGTTTAAATTATAACCGTCGATCTTTATCTCTGTCTTCGAATCAGTCTCTAACCTTTTCTTTTACTCGTGTTACCATTTCCTTCATGTCTCAGAGTCGCCAGAATTTTTGCTTAACCTTGGTTCCCTCTTGAGACTTCATGATAATGTAGTCACTTAATATCCTTACCTTTCACTTAAGTCTGCATCTGTTCAGAGACTTGACGACTATCGCAAGATCTGATCAAGATCAACGGCTATCAGGAAGTTTCTAAATAGCCTTGGAGTATTCCTTTTCCTCACGAGACCAAGCAACTAAAGTAAATATCATAGTCGCCAAATGATATGGAATATTCTTACGTGGTCATGAGACTTGGGGATTGAATGCATAGAATCTGGGCCCGCTGCTGCCATGTGTCAACCTAGCATTCTCCCACGATCATCTGACCGCAAACTTTTGACCCTTTGACCAAACCTGCCTTCTAACCATGGGTTCATCCAGAGATTTGGTGACTAAACAGTCTCATGGTCTCTTAAAATTTTACCTAACCATGATTAGTTCATGAGAATACGCTTCTAAAGGGTGTTAACTTGACCCAGCTTCAAACTCAGGTCACATCTAAAGTTAGAAATAAATTGAGTCATGAGATCTCTGATCATTTTGTTAACTGAGGGTTACAACAGGAGACTTAGTGACAAAGGCAGTCTTGTGATTGCTGAATGACATAGAATATGTTTTTTTTATCATGCAATCAGGAGACTAAAGACAACGTAAAAGTGCACATGACTTAAAAGGAACTTAAGTCATCCCAAAAAAGTAATGAGAAAATAGAAAAGGCATTGGCTGAGCTAGGGTTAATATCAAATTTGCATAGGGTTTTCTCATACTTAGGTTATTTTGCATGGAAAAGGGGTAAACCAGAGACTTTGAAAAATGCATAAGACACAACCAAGACCAAAAAATTTAAAGATTTTCAAAGGCTGGGCTCTAACCTTGTTGTAGCCTCATTTACTCCACCTGTAGCCAATTTTACATAACATGGAAACTTTGGGTAACAATGACTATTCATTTCAATCCTGTGAGTTAGAGAATTTTTGAGAGAAGAACACTCCTTTATTTAGAACATATTTGTGCTATGGAGGAAAATTGTCGTATTTAGAGCAGTGAAGCACCAAACGGATGTGGTGAGGCACATGAGGTGACACCTACTAGAGGATGAAAAGTTATGTACATCAAATTCCAGCTTGTGCATTGAGTTTTTGACATTTATTAGCGTAGGAAATAGATTTAGATGCATTACCGCAAGATCATTTATCATGGGAATGATCGTGGATCTGACAAAAATGTATTCTTTCTAACACGATAAGGTTAAATTTAGGCATAAAGGAGGATGGAAGAGGTGAGATAAGGAGGATAGATGTTTTTAATGTACTCATCATGATCAAAAAAATCTCAACATCATTGGAATGGGATGAAGTGGAAGAAAAGGTAGGATGACCAAACTCATCATAATAGAATTATGACATGATGATTTAATTGATGAGTTAGATAGGGATGAAGGATGAAGATGGATAAAAAAATAAAGCTCAGATTAGGATAAATAATAAGCTCAGAATAGGATTTGGACTAAGCTCAAGATCAGATGAAGGAATAACTCCAAAGAAGATGAAAAGGTGATGAGGTATAACAAAGATGACTCTACTAGCCTAAGATATGAGGGAAAAGGAAGACATGATGGGAGATGATAATAATCACACTAGATGAAAATGATGTGGGATGAGACCAAGGTAGAAAATATTGAGGACTTGTAATGGGATGTGAAAAGATTAACATATGATGAAAATGGTGACTCTAGATGGGAATATGATAAATCAAAATGGGACTATGACACGGAACCTTGATACTATATTTATAAAAATACTTTGTTTATAAAGGTGAAAACCCACTAAAATTGGTGGCAATCCTGCAAGAACTAACTAAGATTGAATTTGGTTGATGAAAAGACAATCCCATGGGAGATCAAGCAGGTTCTACCAACAATCGTGCTGGAATATGACAACCGAGAAAATAAACTTAGAGGGAGCAATCCCCCAAGAAAAGTAAACAATCTCTCTAGAGATGAAAAACTAACTGTGACTGGTAAATGGGTGCAAATTTTCTAGTTTTAGGGTCAATCCTGCAAGAAATTAGAGAAATCCCATGTGACCTAACATGACAACAAAATTCCTACTAGATACGGTAATAAACTTTGATGGCAATTATGGTGTTTTAACAACAAACTTGCAAGAATAATGACTAGGTAGATTTTGACTATGCAGTTTGAAGGTTGAGTGTGTTTGGGCATGTTCCCACAGGATCACAATGTGATCCTATCAAAGTTTTTAATTGACTAGTTGTGGCGATATTATGGTTTCTTAGAGAAAAACCACAAGAATAGAATGGTATTGATTTTGGAAAACTTTCTTGATTTTGGACTAAAAAATTGGACTAAATGTTTGACTTGGTGAATTTTGTTTGAACTTGGTTATTTGTGGAAAGCTATTTTTTAAATGAATAAGCACAACAAGCACAAATCGTTTTGTTTTGTAACCATACAAAAAGAGCTAGACCCTAGGTTGGAAGTGATACTACTTGTTGAGTCCCCAATTAGATAAATCCATATACTTATTCAAAGTGAACAAGTAGAGCTCAAGTGTCACTGGATTTCCTCCATGACAAGGGAATCACTTTCTCTCATAGTCCAAATAAATCAAAGTATATATGCATCCTCTATGAGAAGTACATAATGGGGAAGCTTTGGAGGTTTGACCTCCTACACCAAAAAGTATGGGACTTTCGGCTTCTAAAACATTGGTTCATAGTGGGGGAACTTTCAGGGTAATTTAGGTGGCTATACATCTGGTGGTTCGTTCAATTAAGAGGCCTCCCAACCCTTAGAACAATGGTTTTTATGTATCACATAGATATTAAGGGAGACTTCCATCAGTATGACACATCAATACCCATTGATCCATAACTTTAGTTAGGACCACATTTTTTTATATAGAAGATCAAAATAATACCGCTTGGGTCATTCCCTTGGGTGAGTACTTTTTCCCACAAGGCAAGCCCTTTTCCAAAAAAGAAATTGATTTGTGTCACTATCACTTTTCTCTTACACCTAAGATTGCACAAAGCGCAAGGGGAGATGTTACTAAGCATAGAAATGGGCCCACTCTACAAAGATGTGCAAATGCACCAAACACTTAAGATATGACGTTCTCTCTAATCCCAAATGAAGTGTTTCTACTTTAAGAAAAAAATATAAAATAAAAATGTTCTTTTTAACATGGTGTTTGAAAAAAACAACTCCTAACAATGAAAATGACAACATGGGGGCCTTGGACGGTCAAAAAGATGAACAAATGTTAGTGTAGATCAATGAACAAGTGAAAATCAATAGTTTAGCCCCGTGGAAAGATTTAAGTTCTGCAAAATAATTGAAAACACAAGGAAAATAGTGTTCCTGCAAGAACATGGAGTGATCCCACAAAAAATAAATTTACCTACAAACTCACTGGAGCTGGTGGCGTTCTAGCTAGAGCTGTAAAAATGGTAAAAATAGTTAGTGATAGTGCATTCCCATAGGTTTTCAAACCTGTGGGATCACAAACCTGCCATATTTTCAAACTTGCAGGATCAAAAAATCATCATGTTTTCAAATCCACAAGATCGCTAACCTATTGTGTTTTAGAACTTGTGGGATTGCTAACCTGTTGTATTTTCAAATCGACAATTTTTTAGTGCAAACCCACGAATTGTCAAAGCATTGTCATAGGCTTTTGAATTTCAACTTACACAAAATCCAATTTCTCAAAGGCCTAGATGAGCCTTCAATACCATATTTTCTAATATAACAAGTTATAATTTGCAATAACAAACACTAGAAAATATGAAAAATATTAGAATGATCAGTGAAGTGGGTCCCACTAGGCATGCCAAAATGTGTGAGTTTGAAATAGGAATGCAATAATCAATAAAAGCACTCAAACTAAACTATCAAAGGAATACCAAGATAAGAAATAAAGAGACAAATAAACACAAAGAGAATACAAACCTAGTAACAAACCCAAAGCTTCCTTGTTGTAGAGAATTCTCCAATGCTTTTAGTTGATATCCGTGCTTAATAGTACTCAAGCTTAAATGAATAAGTGATTATTTTGACATTATATGGGTAATATTGCAATTATTTTGAAATCAAAATGACATAGTAGATTTTCATAAAAGGTGAATGATGAAATAGGAAAGGAGACTACAATTTATAAAGCTTGCAAGGGATGAGTGAATGGTTTAGATTGAAAGCTAATGAAGGGTCAAGATGTATTTTTAGAGAAGCACATGCATCGTGATTTATCAAACTCACAACATTATGAGAAGTGTTGCAATGGGGGAGCTTGAGAAGACCTTGGGGGTGGAGTAGATTTGACATATAAAGGCATTTCTTGTCTCACACCCCAAAGGGAAAAGTTGGGGAATGTGACCATTTTGGGGATTGCAAAGGGATTTTGGAGAAGTGGAAAGAAGGAATAAAATATTTGTTCGAGGGGACAATCATGTAAGAAGCCCATATGGGTTCTTACACAATGTGGTTGTGTATTTAAGGTTGACAAGAGGTAAGGTTGACTTTGGGACTAATATTTTTGTTTAGGAATGTACAAATGATTAGAGAGAGGATTAATTAGAAGTGGGATAGGTTGGGTTAGAATCCTAGGTTAGTTAGTTGGAGTGAGGTTAGGTGATGGTTAAAGTTAGGAGCCATATGCTCGAATAGGGTTTATTTAATCACAAGTGGTTGAAGTAGGATAAAATGAATTGACTTAAATAGATAAGTGCATTTATTTAAATTAATAGAATAAATGATATTAATTAATTAAATGACCATGGGTTCCTATTTAATTAATTAGACTATAACTAATTAACTAAATTAATTTGGCTAGAAGATTAACATTAATCAATTAAATAACACATAATTATTTAATTAATAATGCAAATAAGAAGACTAAATCTGATTAAAATTGTTAATCAAATTTAGGTGTCTACATACATAGTGCCCATATGTCTTATATAATGAAATGCTTTTACAAGTGGAATATTTACAAAGAGAGAAATTTAAAATATGCCCATAGGACTTAAAAATGCCAAAATGACTTAGTAATACCTAGAGGTCATAATTTATGCTTGCTAGGAATTTCTTATGCCTAAAGGAGACACATTTAAGATTTATCCACTAGGTGGTGTCATTGATATGTATACTACTCCTCAATGACACCACCTAAGGCCAATCATTGATATGAGTTTGGAGCATATAATACCTAAATGCATTACACCCATTAATTCTTATATCTAGGATTTACCCATTACCTGGTGTCATGTATACTCCCCCTAAATGTCACCACCTTAAACTCAATCATTGCACAAAGGATTTGGTATGTGATGGCTAGGATTCTAATAAATAACATACTTTCACTTAAATAAAATTGGAGATAACTTTTATGATGGAATACTTTTTCTTGAGTGAGATGCCCATGATCTTCAATGAGCTTTTCTCTCTTTAGAAATGAGATACTTTGGAAAGAGTAAAATGAAATTCTATTACTATATCTAGTAAGATGGTATTTTGACACGTATCAAGTTGAAACTCTACCATAAATCTTCAAAGGCATATTGATTCTTGAAGAGTACTTTTCTCTTTTACTGTTTTGAATTAAAAATTGAAGATAGCTTATAAAGATTTTTAAAAAGTATTGTTTCATCGCTATAATAAAACCTGCACCGTTTATTTGAAGATAGTGTATGGTATACTTCTTATAAATATAATCACCAAAATATTCAGTAACATGATAATTGAGAAAATTTGATTCATAGTGTTGGAATGAGGCCATTGGCAATTCTATTAGTCATTTCTTAAAGGTGGATGATACAACTTCCTCCATGGGTCTCTCTACCTTTGATTACATTTTGGTTGATATTGACATTTCCATGCCTCTTCTCGGGGATGTTGTTCTCATGACCGGGGATAGGCCATAAAATCAAATGTTAGATTATGAGGGTCTCCCCTTTTGATGTCGACGATGCTTCTATTTTTTCCATTTGACCATGGACTATTCTCTCTCATGCCATAAAGGAGTTTCCACTCGATGGAAGGAAAATAATGGTGAGCACCTGATTGTTTGAGTTTTTCATTCACCCTATGATGAGTCTTCATAGGCTGGAAATGACTTATCCTAGGATAATGCTCCTATTTTTGGTTTGACTCTTGTGGATCCAAATCCACCTCTTTTTGCTAGTGTGGACCCCTCTATCCATGTGGACTCCTCTTTTTTTTCTAATTCTACTCTGCTCCAACCTTTGGTTGACAATGTGTAGCCTTCTTGACACTCTACTCCTTATGCTGACATTCTCACAAAGAGGTTTTTTCCACTTGCTTCCCTTGTGGTGGGATCCTAGAGAAAGTATTTCTTGGACAATTGTCTATTGGTATAGGAAAGATCATTCTTTAGTTCCTCATTATCTTCCCCACATTGTGGGTGAGTTTTATACCCACTCTAAATGTGGGTTAGTAGTTGTTCTTCTATTTTGTTGGTAATGGTCTATTTTTTCCCTTGTTGTAAATGAATTTTTTGGTTTGTCTTTTTAAGGGCCAATACCCTTGTTTTGTTTCTTTTTAATATGAAAAAAAATAATACAATTAGTTACATGCATTTTCCATTTCCAATTAATATAAAGTTGATACAGAAGCATCTTGGGATCTTGGAAATCTTGCATCAACCAAAAAATAGTTTGTTTCCATTTTGTCTGTTGCTGAGTTTCTTTCAACATTCATTTATTTTTGTTATTTTGCAGTTGCACACCTTACACCACATTCTTGAAATTATGTAAAACCTTCTTCTAGGTTCAAACCTCATTTGGTTACTTTGTGTATAAGATCTTGTAGATTCTTAGCGATACTTAATTGTTCTTCACGTTTCATGACCAGTTTGTGTTTTCCGATCTCATGAAGGATTTTTTTTGATGGACTAAGATTCTTGACTCATTTCTAGAAGTTTTTATGTTTGTAGACGACCTACTTGAGGGATCACGATTCATGTTTCTTTCATTGGGGGGAGATCCTTATGATTTGGGTCTTGACCTATATTTTGTAATACATTTTCTTCTCATTGGGAAATGTAATCTCCCTAGGCCGATGTGATGCTTGTGACGACTTTATAAGCTTATGAAATTGTTACTAAGGGGGAAGATCTCATAAGATTACTATGCAGTAGATTGAAGTTAGGAGATTTTTAAGGATTCTTATCTGTAATTAGGCCTGTATGCCTAGAAGATAAGACTACATGTTGTAGATCCATTGTACTTTATTTCTAGATGATAATGATAAGGAAGATTTGACATATCTCTCCATAAATTTTGTTGTTTCGGTTGTGTGACTCTTACTGCAAGGATTAGAGAAAATTATTTGAAGTTTCTCCTATCCTTGGTTGCACGAAGTGGTATCAGAGCTGGTTTTCAATTCTTTTACTGTAGATCAAGGTTTATGAGCTTGTGAAGTCTTGAGTTTATTTGTTGTGGGGAGGTACCGTGAGATTATGACCTGCAATTTTTGAAGACTTGTGAGAGGATGGATTGAAGAGGAAACACTAGAGGTGGAAGGAGAGATGAAGATCTAGTTGTGTTGGATATGTTGAGACAAATCACTACTAGATTAGATGCTATTGAAATAGCCTAGAGAATAGGTCGACATGTTGAAGATATAAGTGATGAAGATGAAGAAACAAATGAAAAGATAGTTGAAGGAGGTCAAGAGAACCTTGAGATTGAACTTGAATAAGGATATGATAGGTTTATAAAATACCTAACCAAAGTAAATGCGAGACCACATTTCAATCCACTAGATTATCATGGTAACTTGAATTCAGATGAATTACTTGATTGGATCAAAGAGATGGAGAAGTACTTTGATTATGAAGATATCAATGAAGATAAGAAGGTGAAATATTCTTGCAAAAAGTTTAGAGGACATGCATATTTATGGTGGGAACATTTGCAGACTGATAGACAAAGAAGAGGTAAGGAAAAAATAGATCATGGGATGAGATGGTGAAAAAGTTGAAGGATAAGTTCTTATCTACTGATTACCAAGTAAGTTTATTTAGGAAGTTGAAAAATTTGAAACAAAAAGATCTTAGTGTGAAGGGTTATATTGAAGAATTATATAGATTGGATATCAGATATGGACACAAAAATAATGATGTTGAGAGGGTTGCAAGATACCTGAATGGTTTGAGGACATCTATTTAGGATGTGATCAATTTGGTTAAGTTGCAAAGTGTAGATGAATCTTATCAATATGCCCTAAAGGCTAAGGAGAAATTGAACAAAATGCATCAACAAAGAAAAAAAGGAAGAGGTGGAAGATCCCAGAGATGTAGATCCATTGGAGGAGGTAGATCTTATTCAGATCAAAACAAAGGAAAGACAAAATTGAAGGAAGAGAACTCATACCAAAGGTATGAAAAAAATTTCAGAGAGGAGGTGGCTCAAGTAGCTACAAGAGAGATGATAAAATAATGTTGAGAGGAACTTGTTTTAAGTGTGGTGGTGAAGGACACTAAGATTTTGAATTCACCTAAGGAAATTCAAGCAAGAAGATTGAGAATAGTGGCTGAAATTATTTTGTGGAAGAAAAGTCTATTGAACCTTTGAACCAACTCGAGGATGGAGAAACCCTTGTGATAAGGAGATCTATATGTCATGAAGAGGCAGACCAAGATCTATTGTTGAGAAGAAGTTTTTTCAAGACAAGGTGCAAATTTGAAGGAAAGTGTTGCAAAGTAATTATTGACAGTGGTAGTTTAGATAATTTAGCCTCCAAGGAATTGGTGAATAAGTTGTAGTTGCAGAGGTTGAAGCATCTGAAGCCTATAAAATTGCATGGATCATGGATGATCATAAGGTACTAGTAAGTGAACAATGTTTAGTGAAATTGAAGATAGGGTCTTATCATGACAAAGTTCTTTGTGAAATTATCCCTATGGATGTTTGTCATGTCTTGTTGGTTAGACCATGACAGTATGATAGACAAGATTTACATGATGGTAGAAAGAATATGTATACTATTGTGGCTAATGGGATGAAACACATATTGTTACCCTTAGTTGAGGCTCCTAAGAATTAGAATTACACTAGTGTCAGAATGTTTTTGGTTGAAGGAAGGAAATTCTTGGATGGTTTGAAAAGTAATAGTTTATATTATGCTTTGATTCCTAAGAAGTCTGATTTGGAATTTGAAGAAGAAAAACCTATGGAAGTGAAAGAATTACTGACAAAAAATCAAGACATAATTTTAGATAATGTGCCTAATGGATTACCACCTGTAAGGAGTATTAGTCATTGCATGGATCTAATTCCTAGAGCTAGTTTTCCTAACAAAGTAGCACATAAAATGACACTTGTAGAGAATGAAGAATTGAATAGACAAGTGCAAGAATTATTGATGAAAAGTTTGATTAGAGAAAGTTTGAGTCCCTGTGTAGTACCAATAGTGTTAGCACCTAATTATAATGGAGAATGGAGAATGTGTACTGATTCTAGAGCTATTAATAGGATCACAGTGAAGTACAAGTTTTCTTTATGAAGGATGGATGATATAATGGATTGATTGAGTGAAGTGAAGTATTTTACAAAGATTGGTTTAAAAAGTGGATATCATTAGATCAAAAATAGAGAAGGTGATGAATTGAAGACAACATTCAAGACAAATGAAGGATTTTATGAATGGTCTAATGCACCAACTAATTTCATGAGGGTGATGAATAAAGTATTGAATAAATTATTGGGTAAGTTTGTGAGTGTTTACCTTGACAAAATTATGATTTTAAGTAAAAGTAAAGAGGACCATTTGTTGCATATGAGAAAAGTATTCTACAGATAAAGGGAAGAGAGGTTACTGATAAATATCAAGGAGTGTTCTTTCATGATAGAAGAGATAGTATACTTGGGTTTTGTGATATCCTCTTATGGTTTGAAAATGGATCCTGAGAAGGTTAGAGCAAATGTTGATTGGCCTACACCTGATAGTGTTTGGGAAGTAAGATAATTTCATGGATTGGCTAGTTTTTATAGGAAGTTTATTAGGAATTTCAGTTTGGTTTGTAATCCTATGACTGAGACAATGAGAGGTGAAAAAAAAGAATTTAAGTGGACACATGGAGCAAAAATGAGTTTTTAATTGTTAAAACAGAAGGTGTCTGAACAACCTATGTTATCTTTACCAGATTGAATAAGGTATTTCAAGTGGACTTCGATGCAAGTGCGAATACAATTAGAGCAGTGTTAACTCAAGAAGGTAGACCGATTTCTTATTTCAGTGAAAATTTGAATGATTCCAAGCAGAAATATTCAATTTATGATCAGGAGTTCTATGCCATAGTTCAAGATTTTAAGAAGTGGAGACATTATTTTCTGCCTAAGGAGTTTGTATTGTATACCGATCATCAAGCATTGTAATATTTGAACAGTCAGAGTAAGTTGAATCAGAGACATATGAGATGGGTTGAATTCTTGAAGAGTTATAAATTTGTGTTGAAGCATAGGAGTGGTAAGTCAAATAAAGTTGTTGATGCTTTGAGTAGAAGAAGAAAATGTCTGACTGAGATGAGAGTTGACGTAATAGGATTTGATGAATTGAAGACCATGTAGGAGGATGATCCTAATTTTGCAGAACCTTGGAAAGCTTTCAGAAAATCTGTTGTAGTAGACTGAAGCAAGTGGTTGGAATATTTCATTCAGGAAGGTATGATATTCAAAGGAATTCAGTTGTGTTTTCCTAGGAGTTCAATGGGAGATAATTTGATTAAGGAAAACCATTGTGGAGGATTAGCTGAACATTTTGGAATTGATAAGACAATGGCTTTGGCGAGTGAAAGTTATTTTTGGGCTCAGATTCATAAGGATGTAAGGAAATTTGTTCAGAATTATAAAATTTGTCAAGTTTCTAAAGGGAATAGTCAGAATACAGGATCATATACACTTTTGACGATACCCTCTAAACCTTGGGAAGATATTAGTGTGGATTTTGTACTTGGATTACCGAAGACCTCAAGAGGTAATGATTCTATATTTTTGGTAGTGGATAGATTTTCAAAGATGGCTCATTTCATACCTTGTAAGAAGACAACAGATTTAGTACATGTAGATGATTTATTTTTTAGAGAAATTGTGAGATTGCATGGGTTACCGAAGTCTATAGTTTCAGACAGAGATTGTAAGTTTGTTGGTTATTTTTTGAGGACACTTTGGAAGAAGATAAATACTGAGTTGAAGTTTAGTTCTACATTTCATCCATAGACTGATGGACAAACAAAGGTAGTGAACAAGAGTTTGTGTAATTTATTGAGATGTTTGGTTGGAGAGAAGAATGGGAATTGAGATTTAGTTCTAGCACAAGCAGAGTTCACGTATAATAATTGAGTAAATAGAAGTACTGGGAAGACACCATTTAAGATAGTTAGTGGTTTGAATCTTAAAGGAGTATTAGAGCTGAGGGATATCAGTCATGAAGTCAAGAGGAGTGCAAAAGCAGAAGAATTCAAAAAACACATAAGTTTATTACACAATCAGGTCAGAGAGAATTTAGAAGATATGAACCATAAGTATAAGGAGAAAGATGATACAAAAAGGAGACATAAGGAATTTTTAGTAGGAGATGAAGTGATGGTTTATTTGAAAAAGGGTAGATTTCCAGTAGGAACATATAACAAGCTCAAGATGAAGAAGTTTGGACCATGCAAAATCTGGAGGAGATTTGAACGAGGAAATGCTTATGAAGTGGAATTAATAGAGGACATGGATATATTCAATGTGGCAGATCTTAATGAGTATTATGAGTCAAATTGTTATGAAAAGGATGAATCAAGTTTTGAGCAGAATTATCCTAAGAAGAAGATAGAGGATATAGTGAAGATTTTGAAGAGAAGAATTAACAGAAGCACCAAAAGGCAAGTAGTATAGAGAGTATCTTGTCAAATGGAGAGATAGATTAGTTGAGGATTATTCATTGATTTCTCAGACTAAGGTTGACCATCTTGGTTTTCCTTTATTCTTAAGAAAGTGAGAGACTCACTTTTGAAATAACCCTAGGTGTTTGATGCAGGTGCATCTTGGGATCTTTGCAATCTTGTATCAACCAAAAAAATAGTTTGTTCCTAGTTTGTCAGTTGCTAAGTTTATTTCAAAATTCCTTCAGTTTGGATCTTTTGTAGTTACACACCTTATGACATGTTCTTGACATTATGTGGAACCTTCTTCTAGGTTCACACCTCATTTGGTTACTTTGTGCATAAGATCTTGTAGACTCTTGGAGGGACTAACTATTCTTCACGTTTTACAACCATTTTGTGTTTTTCAATCGATGAAGCTTCACAACTCATTTCTAGATGTTGTTAAATTTATGAACAACCTACTTGAGGGATCACAATTCATGTTTATTTCATTGGAGGGATATCTTTATGATTTGGGTCCTGACCTATATTTTGTAATACATTTTCTTCTCATCGGGAAATGTAATCTCTCTACTGACCTAATTCTTGCGAAGGCATTATATGCTTATAAAATAATTTCTAAGGAGGAAAATATCATAATATTATATTTATGTAGATTAAATTTAGGACATATATAAGGATTCATATCTGTAGTCAGGCTTGTATTCCTAGAATATAAGACTGCATGTTCCAGATCCATTATACTTGATTTCAGGATGATAATAATAAGGCAGATCTCGCATAGCTCTCCATAAATTGTATTGTTTCCATTGTGTGACTCTTTCTCTAAGGATTGGATTGAATTCTTTGAAGTTCCTCACATCCTTGGCTGCACCAAAAGTATTACATAGTCACTTTTATTATAGACAATCTAATGATCATTATCAAGATCATAAGATATTTTCATGAACATAAGAATGAATAATTGTCATGTTTCTCATTTTTTAATGGTCATGCTAATATATAGTAACGATTTATAAAATTTAAGAAATGAGTGATCTATCCTTTCTAGGTGTCCTCCACAGATGGTGTATTGAAATGATAGCCAACCACCCATTACAATAATATGCTTTGCATGCAATAAATTTAGAGGATACCCAAAGCTCACAATTTTTTATAGCTAAAAAATTACTAAAGAGGTAAAATAAAATATAGAAGCAAAAAGATACATTGAATTTTTATGAAATCTCATTTTATGTAGGGATGTGTAAGAGTTTGAAAATTTTTCCATTACCTTTTGATTTACCTCGTCATTATTTAACAATTGCAATGAATTTATCAATTTTAATATAAAAAGAACAAGAGTTCTTTCTAGATTTTAATATTGACCCTTGTTGACATTAACATGTGATGGTTAAGTTGTGGTGTTTTTGTTCTTTTCATCAAGGTTCAAATCCTACTGAGGTGCTATTGTTAAAACTTTAAATGGGGATGATATTTTCTGCTTGTGAGCTCACTGATTCATAGCTCTAGATCAAAAGTGTTTACCCCTATTTAAAAAGCTATTGACCCTTAATGAATCTCTCTTCTCCATGACATATATGATAACATAATTGATATCAAAATTCTATTGATCCTCTAGCCATGCAAACTCAACTAGAGTTTTGTCAACTACTTCATATACAAACTTTTAATATTGACCATTGTTGACATTGGCATGTTGTGATGATTAGGTTGTGGTGGTTTTGTTTTTGCCATCAAGGTTTAAATCCCACTGAGGTGCTAGTGTTAAATATTTGAATGGGGATGAGATTTCCCGTTTGTGAGCTCACTAATTCATAGCTCTAGATCAAAAGTGTTTACCCCTCTTTAAAAAATCATTGACCCTTAATGAAGCTCTCTTCTCCATGAAATATATGATAAAATAATTGATATCAAAATTCTATTGATCCCCTAGTCATGGAAACTAAACCAGAGTTTTGTCAACTACTTCATATATAAGAAATGTATAAAATTGGAGTCTTTAAAAATAGTAATATCTTATCTTTACAACAACTAATGTAGAGGTGAGGATTCATTTGCTTTTTTATTAAGGCAGTTATTTGAGGAACTTCTTTAAAATAAAAGAGGGGTTAAAAATTATTCAAAGTACAAGAAAAATAGAGAAAGGGCATCAAACAACCCTATCAAAATCCACCAACTGGTCAAATTTTTGAGACAAACCCAGAGATAATTGACTCTTACCTAAAATATTCTAATTTTGCATGTGATCAGAAGCCCATTTAGCTAGACAATCCACTACACCATTCCACTCCCCGGGGATTTGAGTGAAAGTAACAAAAGAAAAATAAGCACACAAATTAAGAATCTAGTTAACAACCAAAGATAACTACCAACTAACATCCTTAGAATATTGTCGAGGCAATAGATGCACCACCACCTACGAATCAGATTCACAAATGAGATTGCTCCATCCAAGAGCACATGCATGATCCACAATATACAAAATAACAATAGCCTCCAAATTGTTAGTATGATGACCTTTATAAACAAAGAACATAAAATAAACAATCCCAAACTATCTCTACCAACTCCAATGCCTGTAGGACCTGAGTTTCCTTGAGAAGACACATCTGTGTTGATTTTTAGAATTTCTTGTGGAAATAGACTCCATCTCCCCACTATTAATTTTTTGAAGAGGGTTTCTTCATATATTCCTCATGAATGGGCCTTATGGAGGAGGAATATGGAGATAAATATAGTATATAACATCACTAGGATCCAAAACCTCTACCATATCACAATTATCCAAAATAATTTCTCTCAAAGAATGGAGAATTTTCCATCACAAGTGGTGAGCCTCCAAAAAAACATCTTGAAAGAGTAGACGATTCCTCTCCAACCAGATATGACAGATAAAAAAAGAAGGGCCAAGAGTCCAAGCAACATGAAGAAAATAAGTCTTGATAGGAGCCTTACCCCATTGAGAAAAGAACTCAGATAAAGAAGAGACATGCTGACAAGCTTGATTCCAAACATCCCACCAAAAGTTCCAAATGTGTCTAGTGAAGGAGCAAAGGAGAAAGAGATGCGAGACAATTTCTTCACTATTACGACAAAAAACACACATTGAGGGGCCCTGAAATCCATGCTTACATAAATTATCCCAAGTAAGATATTTATTATGAACCACCAACCACATGAACAAATTGCACTTGGGCCATGATAACTTGTAGAAAACATGTTTTCACCAAGGAACTTGAATGTCCCCAAAATTATGTCGCACTAACTCAACATAACTTATAGAAACATAAAAATTTATGGACAAATCACTTCTAGCCCAAGACAGAAAATCATTTCTAGCCAAGGTAGTGCACTCCCTAGCCTCCAGAATCTGAGTGAACTCTTACCTATCATCCTCAGATCCTCCTGGAGGCCATTCAGAAGGAATTTTCTAGAAAAAAAAAACTACCAACCCATAATTATAGGCAATCTTATAATGGTCAAAAGTATCCCACCCAGTTGCAGAAAAAGGTATCACAAAGCGCTTGAAGGTGGGGCTGAGTAGAAAAGATAGAAGGATGGCCATCCCAAGAATCCAACAAAAAAAGAGCTTGAGATATTGAATGAAATAGCCAAAAGAGTCCATTATTAACCAACTGAGCCCCAAGTTTCAAAGTATTCTAGATTATAGAACCTCTTCCGAAAAAGGAGAGAAGGGAACATCAAACACATTAACACCTGGAAGATAGTTAGAGGTGAGAATATGGGCCCAAAGTTAATTTTGGTTAGTGCACCAATGCCAGTATAACTTAGCCGCAAGAAATTTCCCATTTTAAATAGCAGAGCATAAGCCAAGGCCACCCTCATTCTTAAGTCTGCACACAATTTCCCACTTAACAAGGCTCATTTTTGAAGTCGATAAGTTCCCATTCCAAAGAAATTTATGAGAGAGGGCATCAAATTATTGAATAAAATGCATTGGAGCAACCTGAACAAAACATCTGTATATAGGAAGAGATTGAATGACCAACTTTAGAAGAGTTAAGTGAGCAACAAAAGATAACCAATAGCAAGTCTAATGATTAACCTTTTGACATAGTTTGTCAAGAAAAATACTCTAAGAGGACCTGGGATGTCTACAAACAACAAGAAGAATGCCCAAATAAACAAAGGGAAGAGACCCATTCTAGCAATGCAAAATGTTAGCAATACAACTTTGAATGGCCTAAGGGGTATTGAAGAAGAAAATGGAATACTTACGCTCATTGATTTTCTGGTCTGAAGTTGCAAGGTAAACATCCAAAGCTTGCTTAAAAGATTCAACCTTACAAAGATGAGCCAATCCCGTAAGAGACGTGTCATCCACAAACTAGAGATGTGAGAGTTGTGGTAGCGCATTGCCCCATTTCCACCCATGAATCAAGCCCTGAGCAATGAGAAGTTTAAGAAAATGACACAGACCCTCAACCAAAATAATAAAAAAGTAAGGGGAAAGAGGATCACCTTGGTGAAGGCCTTAGGAAGCACCAAAAGGCTCTGAAGGTTCTCCATTAACAATAACTAAAAAAGAAGCAGAAGTAAAATACATTATAGTCCAACTCACCCATTCTACACTAAAACCAAAGGCTAAGAGAATTTTTTGAAGAAAACTCTATTTGACTTCGTCATAAGCCTTGGCCATATCCAATTTAATGAGCATAGATCTCTCTCTTAAAGTTTTCATAGTGTGAATAACCTTAGAAACCACCACGACCCCATCCAGAATCTATTTATCAGCCACAAAACCTCCTTGTTACTTAGAGATCACCACATGAAGACAAGTTTTGAGCCTCTTTGCAATCAATTAAGTGATAATATTATACACCATATTACATAGAGAAATGAGCCAAAAAATTCAAGTTTGTTTGCACCTTCCTTTTGGGAATGAGAGTCAAGAAGGTAAGATTCAAGGCATAAAGCATCTGTTTATTACAAAGAGATTCTCCAACAACCTCCAAAAGAACCAGATTATTAATATCTAAAAACTCCTATAAAAATTCAACAGGGAAGCCATCTAGGCCCGGAGCTTTACCTTTTTCATCCAAAAAAAAACCTCTTCCAATTTTGGCAATTGAATTAGACAAATGAGAGAGTCATTCATCGCATTGGTGACAAGAGAGGGAATGCAAGAAAAAGGATCAAATTCTCCTTAGCATCACCTGGAGAGAGGAATCATTTGAAAAAAGAGCAAAATAAAACTAACGAGCCTCATGGGACATAGCCTGCAAAGAAGAGATCTAAAGACCATCTGAGGTAACAAGAGAGGAAACATACCCCTTATTACGACGATCCATAATAGAATGATGAAAGAAATAAATATTACTATCCCGTTCTTGCAACCAATCAATTTGAGCCTTCTATTTGCAATAAATCTCCTCTTGAAGTTCCCATTCCTCCATAATTTTAGAAGCTTCTTGATTTGTAGACCATCTCATGCTATTTTAACATAATTTTCTAGCTTATCGAGTGATGATAAGATAGTTTAGCATGTGCATTGGATATGGTATGGAATCTCAAGGAATGGAAGGTTAGGTGAAAATTCTATTATTGGTCTCATGTGATGCAGAACAACTTAATCCTGCATGTTTGAGATCATTATTTGGTCTTATGGATGAAACATTATACTGACCATTTTGTTATAATTTGAGAAAAAGACCACATTGGAGATCGTTGAAAAACCTTTAGAAACCTGTTAATGAATTTAATCTACAAATATATAACCTACGTATTGATATAATAAAAAAACATGACGTTGCTTCTTATTGCAACCATATTCAATGATTAATGACAATATGTTCTTGAGCTGGTAGAAAAGCTGCCCGTGAATTAGATAAATAGATCATTGTATTACCAGTTTAGAAGCTTTGAGTTCTTGGTATTAATGAGATTTTATATAATTTATTTAATATTCAAGATTTTCCTTCGCTTTAAAGATTTAATGTTGAGGGAGAAATTTATCTTTTGAAAACAAGGGGATTAATGTTTCTAATACTAGAAAATATATGCTCTATATAAAATATGCCGATATGTATCGAGGCATTGAATTTTTTCAACTTTAATTTTTATTAAAGGTGAATGATGAAATAATTAAACACCTCGATACATCTTGACGTATTTTATATAGAGTATATATTTTCTAGTAGCAGCCGTGGTGTGCATAACACATTGAATAAATTAATATGGTTAGAGTTAGCATTTAGGGTTACAATTTCTATCATGGTTAGGGTTACCATTAGGGGTACAATTTATATCATGGTTAGGGTTATTATTAGGGTTAGAGCTTGGTTTAGACTTATTATTATGAGTAGTGTTAGGGTTTAGTTTTAAGGTTTGGTTTATGGTCATGGTTAGGGTTAGGGGTTGGATTATAATTATAATAGGTTTCAGGTTAGGAATATGGTGTTGGGAAGTGTTAAGGCTAGGGTTGGAATTAATATTAGTGTTGGATTGAAATTATAATTAGATTAAGGGTAATGATTTAGATTTGGTCAGGGCTATGGTTTGGGTCAGGGGTTAGGTTCAAGGTTAAGATTAGCATTACGATTAGGATTTGATTTAGGTTTATTATTATGGTTAGGGTTATGGTTTGACTTATGGCTAGGGTTGATATCAGGGTTAGGGTTTAGTGTTATAAGTTGAATAAATCAATATAATTAGGGTTAGGATTAGCATTTATATCATAGTTAGGTATATCATCAGGTTTATGGTTTACCATTTACAATTAGGTTTTAGCATTTATGATTAGGGTTTAGTATTTAATGAAAATGATTATGGTTAGGATTAGGGTTTAGGATTTTGGTTAGGATTATAGTTATAGTTAGTATTCAGTGTTAAGGTTTAATGTTAGGGTTAGGTCTATGGTTAGGGTTAGAATTTTGTGAAATGGTTAGGATTATGTTTAGGGTTTACATCAAAGTTAGGGTTAGAGTAGGGATTAAGGTTAGAATTATGATAAGGGTGACAAAATGGTTAGGACTAGGATTATTATTATGATTATGATAGAATAATAGTTATGGTAGGTTTATGTTTAAGATTAGGATTAGCGTTGATGTTAGAGTTCAAATAATGGTTAGGCTTAGGATTTATACTATGGTTAGGATTATGCTTAGAATTAGGATATGAGTTAGAGACACATTTAGGAACTCATATATTTGTGACATGTCCTTTGTAATTTATTTTTCACATATATTTTTGACATCCACTTAAAGTAATCTTTTAATGCTACACATTTTAGAAAGCCATGTATATTGAAAATAAATAGTAGAGTTAGGGTTACAATTAGGGTTAGGTTAGTGATTATGGTTAGGGTAAGGGTTTACATCATGGTTAGAGTTGGGTTTAGGTTAGGATTTAAAGTATAGTTAGGGTGAAGGCTAGAATTATGCCTAAGTTTAGAGTTAGAAATATGCTTACAATTAGGGTTTAGGGTTAGTTTGGGATTATTGTTAGAATCATGGTTTACCTCATTGTTTTGGTCATGGTTAAGATTATGGTTTGGGGTATGGTTAGAGTTATAGTTAGGATTAGTATTATAATTATGATTTAGGTTAGGGTTAGGGTTAGATTTTAGATTACAATTTGTTTTGAATTTATATTAGGGTAAGGGTTAAGGTTAATGTGAGGGTAAGGTTTAGTGCTACGGTTTAATGTAATGCTTAGGATTACAATTAGGTTTAGAATTACCTATTTCTCTACTTTATCACCTTTTCTAACTCCCACCTCTCTCTCTCTCTCACACACATGCACACACACATTTAGTGAAAGTTAGGGTCAAGGTTGTATTTAGGATTATGGTAAGAGTAAATGTATATATTAATTCAAATGAAATATTATTTGTTTATCATTGTCTACCATCATTTTTTTTAATTCGATCATTATGCTAAAAAGATGTAGTGACAAAATTCTTCAAAAAATTGTTATAAATCTCTCTCTCTCTCTCTCTCTCTCTCTCTCTCCACTTTACCAAGTATTCCATGTAATCTTTTGCCCTTGTGCTTCTGCCAATTCTTTGTTCCAAAATCAATTCAACTTCTTCTATTTGTTTCTTAGGATAATCACTCAGAACTGTCACTTCTTCATTAGGTTCAGGATAATCATACAAATCTGAAATATTTAATATAGATGATATGTCCATGTCATTAGTTAAATCTACTTCATAAGAATTTTCAATGTCAAACTTCCTCAATATCTTGTAGGGACCAAATTTATTCATCTTAAATTTACTATAAATTCCAATAGGAAAGCTTCCTTTCTTCAAATGAACCATCAATTCATCGTCAACCTCAAAAATCTTATGTCTTCTTGATCTATCTGCACTATCCTTGTATTGCTTATTAATTTTCTCCAACTTATGTTTCACTTCCTCATGCGATGACTTCATAAACTCAGAAAATTATTCTCCTTCAACACTCCTCTTCTCTTCTCTAGAAATATCTCTCAAGTCTGATATACCTCTTAGTTTTATGCCATTAACAATCTAAAATGGTGTCTTGCTAGTACTCCTATTCATAGAATTATTATATGCAAACTATTCTTGTGCTAACATCAAATCCCAATTACTCGGTTTGTCTCCACTAAAAATGTTAACAGGTTACCCAAAATTCTATTTACAACATCTATTTTTCCATCAATCTATGGATGAAATGTAGAACTATACTTCAACTTGATGTCCAACTTCTTCCAAAGATTTTTCCAAAAATATCCAGCAAACTTACTATCTCGGTCAGAGATGATACTCCTCGGTAATCCATGCAATCTGACAATCTCATTGAAGAAAATATCTGCTATATGCAGTGCATTTGATTTTTTCCTATATGGTATGAAATGTGTCATCTTGGAAAATCTATTCACAACTAAAAATATGGAATTAATAACTATTTTTGTCCTCGGTAAGCCAAGAACAAAATCCATGCTAATATCACTCCAACGTTTCTCAGAAACACAAATTGGGGTATACAATCTAGTATTCTGACTTACTCCTTTTGCAACTTGACAAAATCCACAAATATTCACAAATATTTGAACATCCTTGTACAATTGAGGCCAAAACACCTTTCCTTAAGTAAACTCAATGTCTTATCAATGCCAAAATGTCTAGCTAAACCACTACTATGCTTCTCCTTTATCAAACTAGTTCTCATTGATCATGTCAGTATACATAATTGAATTCCTTTGAAAACCATATCTTCTTGAATTTAATAGTCTTCAAACCTACTCCATTGTTCTAGAATAGGTGCTCTACACATTCTCGATGACTCAGAAAAATTAGGGCCAGTTTCATATAAATTCTTCATATCATCAAAACCAAGAACCTCAGTTCTTATTTCAGTCATCAAAGATCTTCTTCTACTCAATGCATCAAAAAATTAGTTGGATACTCCAAGCTTATGCTTTATCACAAATGTGAAATTATGCAAATACTCTACCCATTTCATATGTGTCTAATTCAAATTATTTTAACTACCCAAATACTGTAAAGCCTTATAATCAGTATACAACACAAATTCACTTGACATCAAATAATGTCTCCATTTCTTCAGGGCTTGAAATATAGCATAGAAATCTTGATCATACACATAATTTTTCCTTTTAGCATCATTCAACTTCTCACTAAAGAAAGCAACAAGTTTATGTTAGAATAATAAATAGAAAAATTGCAAATATTAACAGACAGAAGAGAACACAATAACACAAAAAATTAATGTGGTTCACCCAATCCCTGGGCTACGTCCACCAACAATGAGTCCAATGTCTTTATTATTATCCAGTGATTACAATCTGAAACCTACAACTCAATACTACCACAGGAAGCTACAAAATCCCTCATGCAATGAATCTTAAACCCTAAGCCCTGTAGATAAGTCTGGGGGGAAACCACGTTGAAAGAACCTGAGTCTGATTAGGCTCCACATACGTAACAATTTACCCTCTTGAATCAACATAACTCCTATTGCACTGCCACTTGCTTCACATTCCACATGGAATACCTTATTGAAATTAGGTAAGGCTAACACAGGCAATTCAACAACCTTCTATTTCAAAGTCTCAAAACTCTTATCAGCTCCATGTGTCCACTTGAATTATCTCTTATCTCCTCTCATTGTCCCAGTCATAGCATTGCAAATTGAACTAAAATTTCTTATAAAGTTTTGTTAACAACTTGCTAATACATGAAATGATCTTACCTCACCAATATTATCAGGTGTAGGCCAATTAATTATAGCTTCAACCTTCTCATGATCCATCTTCAAACCATCAGTTGAAATCACAAATCCTAAATACAAAAGTTCTTCTTTCATGAGGGAACACTTTTTTAAGTTAATCAACAACTTTTCCTCTTTCAATCTCCACAATACCTGTCTAATATGCAAAAAAAGATCTTCTCTTGTCTTACTGAATATCAGAATGTCATCCAAGTACAAAATCACAAATTTACTCAAGAATTTTTTTAGAACCTCATTCATTAACCTCATAAAAGTACTCGGTGCATTAGTTAAACCAAAAGGCATAACCAACCATTCATACAAACCTTATTTTGTCTTGAAAGAAGTCTTCCATTCATCACCTTCTCTGATTTTGATCTAATGATATCCAATCTTCAAATCAATATTGGTAAAATATTTTTCTCCACTCAAATAATCCATCATATCATCCATTCTTAGTATAGGAAACCGATACTTAACTATTATATTATTTAGAGCTCTCGAATTAGTACACATTCACCATTCTCCATTCTTCTTAGGTGCCAACATAGCTGGTACTAAACATAGACTTAAAATTTCTCTGATCAAACCCTAATGCAAAAACTCATGAACTTTTTGGTTGAGTTTCTCATTCTCGATTGGTGTCAATCGGTGTCGTGCTTTGTTCAGAAAACTAGCTCCAGGAATCAGATCCATACAATGACTAATATTTCTCATCGATGGAAAACCATCAGGTACATTATCTAAAATAATCTTCTTGTACTCAGTGAGCAACTTCTCAACCTCTTCAGGAGTTTTATCTTTTGTTTTCTCACTTGGTTTTCTAGGAATAAAAGCATAACATACATCATTTCTCTTTCGATCCTTAAAACACTATCTACCTTCCATCAAACAAAATTTAATAGATGTACACATCTTAGCAACATATTCTTCAACCAAAGCTAGCAAGATTTGCCTCTTTCTGTCAACCCAAATAGTATATTTGTTCAATCTACCGTCATGCGTAGCATGTCTATCATATTGCGAAGGTCTACCCAAAACAATATGACAAAAATCCATAGGCATAATATCACACAACACCTTACCATAATACTTTCCAATTCTTAGATTCACAAAACATTGTTCACTTACCATAAGTGTATGCTCATTCTTGACCCATGAAACATGATAGGGCTTTAGATGCTTCAATATTTCCAACATCAACTTTGTAACCATTTCCTCGGATGCCATATTATCTGAACTTCCACTATCAATAATCAATTTCCAAACTTTGTCTGCAACTTTGCATCTGGTCTTGAACAAATTATTTCTTACCAGACCTTTCTTATTATTTTCACTCCATAATATTATTTTGACCATCAAGTTTCCTTCCTTCTCAGGTTCATTCGGTGAATCTTCTTGCACCAAATCATTTCTGCTACTACCAACCTTCTTTCTTGCATGTGTACACTCAAATGATCTATGTCCCTCTTCTCCACAATTGTAACAAGTTCCTTGGAATCCCCTTGTGCCATATCCACCTCAGGAGTAATTACCTCTTCCTCTGAATGAACTTCCACCTTTCCACCCGGTCTTTCCTTTGTCTTGATTTGTCTTGTCCTGATCAGATCTACTAGTTTCACCATAAGATCTACCTCTCCCTCTAAGGAATCTACCACCTCTTTCTCTTTGTCTTTTCTCATGTATTTTATTCAATTTCTCCTCATCTTTTAGGGAAAAATGATAAGCCTCCTCAATACTCTCCATCTTCACCAAACTGAGCTCTTCTTGAATAGAAATCCTTAATCCATTTAGGTATCTTACAATTCTTTCCACCTCATCTTTAGCATTTCCATATTTGATATCTAACCTGTAAAATTCCCCGGTGTAATCCTTCATTGATGCAGGAGCATCTTGGGTCCTTGGAAATCCTGCTAAAAAAAAAAATGTTTTCTTTTGTTCTTTAGTTTGTTTGGAGGCTTCTTGGTGAAGTACTTGGTAATTGATGTTGCTCAGTTACTTTCTCTATCTTACTTTATTGACAGGTCTCAGTGTATGTTGACTGATCGGTTTCTTCTTTCACCAAGCTGGTTTCTAATGTTCGGTTAGGTTCTTTCTGAGTTGGTTGTTCTTACTCGGTTGATCTTCATCGAGTTTTTTATCCTGATCAGGCCAACTTTTGCATTTAATTTCCATGACATAATTAATGTGAGGTCTCTCATTGGGATTTGTGTGGACCTAAATCTGGGTTTCTCTTAGGGATTTGAGTGTCATCCTCTTTAGTGGACTCTTGTATATATTTGTTTCTCCGTTCTTAGTTAGGTATCAGTTCTAGGAGGATAGTAGATTTTTGGATAGAAGAATAATGTTAAGATATTCGTTGGCAGGTTGTGACTTCACATGTACGAAGATCATTATGTAATTCATTTGAATGTATATGCCAAAACTGGGAAGGCCTTAAAACCTGACATGTATTGAGTTTGATCAATTAATTAAAGTATATGCTGCTTCTTCTCTCTTTCTTGTGTTGTTGCTTCCGCATTGTTGTGTATCTACAAGTTGGTTTGGTAGTGCAAGTTCCTTTGGCTCCACTGCCTACCCTGTTTGCGTTAGGTGGTATCAGAGTGAAGGTGAGATCTAAGTTCCTTCTTGTAATCCCTAACCCTAGTTGGTTGATATTTTTCTGGGGTAGAAGATTGCAATCTGACCTACAATTATAGAGGGATTCAATATGGTTCATGGGAGAGGAAATGTAGATCCAGGTCTAGCTGATATGCTAAGAAAGATGGCTACAAGATTGGAAGCTGCTGAGACATCCTAGTGTAGAGCAAGACATATTGAAGATATTAGTGATGATGAATTGGAGGAAGTGCAAGGAAAGGCTGCACCTGCACCTCTTATGGATCAGGAAGAAGAGAGATACTTGTGAGCGTTGACAAGTTTGAAATCCACACCTCAGTTTAATCCTCCTGGGTATAGTGGAAAATTGGATTTTGATGAATTGATAGATTGGATAACTGAGATGGAAAATTACTTTGAGTATGAAAATGTATTAGATGAGAAGAAGGTGAATATTTCAAGCACAAAGATGAAAGGTCATGCATCCTTCTAGTGGGAGCATCTGCAATTGGATCAAAAGAAGAAAGGTAAAGACAAGATCAAGGTATGGGATAAGATGATAAACAAATTGAAAGGCAAGTTTCTACCTTGTGATTACTAGATTAACCTAATTTGGTGAATGCAAAGTTTGAAGCAAAAAGATACCTAGGTAAAGGACTATACTGAAGAATTTTAAAGATTAGACATCAGATCTAGACATATGGAAGATGAGGTGGAAAGGATAGAAAGATATCTAAATGGATAAATAAGTTCTATACAAGATGAGATCAGCTTGGTCAAGATGGAAAGCATTGAAGAGGCATATTAGTTTTCCCTAAAAGCTGAGGAGAAATTGAACAAGAGATATGAACAAAGACAAAGAGGTAGAGGTGGTATATTCCCTAGAGGAAGAGGTAGATCTCATGGTGAAAAAAAATATCTGAACCAGACAAGTTAATTTCAGACACATCTTAAGACAAAGGAAAGACTTAATAGAAAGGTGGAAGTTCATACCAAGGAAGAGGAAATCACTCCCAAGGTGGTTATAGAAGAAGAAGGTTCCAAGGAACTTGTTACAATTGTGGTGAAGAAGGACATAGGTCTTTTGAGTGCACACATGAAAGCAAGAACATCGGTAGCAACATAAATGATTTGGTGCAAGAGGAGTCACCAAATGAACCTAAGAAGGAAGGAAGTCTCATGATCAAACAAATACTATGGAGTGAGAAAGATAAAAAATATCCTGTCAGAAAAAAGTTTGTTTAAGACAAGATGTAGATTTGCAGATAAGGTTTGGAAGGTCATTGTTGATAGTGGAAGCTCGAAGAATATGGCATCTAAAGAAATAGTCACAAAGTTGTAGTTGGAAAGAATGAAGCATCCGAAGCCCTATTAGATCTCATGGATCAAGGATGAGCATACATTAATGGTGAGTGAAAAATGAATTGTGAATCTTAAAATTGGAAAGTATTGTGATAAGTTGTTGTGTGATATTATGCCTATGGATTGTGGTCATATTTTGTTGGGTAGACCTTGGCCATATGATAGACCTTCTATACATGTTGGAAGAGAGAATAGATATACTATTTGGGTTGATGTTAAGAAACAAATTTTGTTACCTTTGGTTGAAGAATCTATTGGTGAGATTTGTACATCTGTGAAAGTTTTTTTGATGGAAGCTAGATAGTTTGTTAAGGATTTGAAAATAAATGAAATTTGTTATGATTTGATTCCTTACAAACCAAGTAAGAATAAAAAAGATGAAATTCCTACAGAAGTTGAGAAGTTACTTACTGAGTACAAGGAGATCATTTTAGATAATGTACCTAGTGGTTTACCACCAATGAGAGATATCAGTCATTCTATGGATCTAATTCCTAGATCTAGTTTACAGAACAAGGCACCACATTGGTTAACACCGACCGAGAATGAAGAGATTAACTGACAAGTTCATGAATTGTTGAATAAGGGTTTGATCAGAGAGAGTTTGAGTCCATGTGTAGTACCAGGTGTATTTGCACCTAAGAAGAATGGAGAATGGAAAATGCGCATTGATTCAAGGGAAATCAACAAGATCCCAATGAAGTATAGGTTCCTATACCAAGGATGGATGATATAATGGATTGTTTGAGTGGAGCAAAATATTTGACCAAAATTGATTTGAAGAGTGGATATCATCAGATTATAATGAGAGAAGGTGATGAATGGAAGATTGCTTTCAAGACAAAAGAAGGTTTGTATGAGTGGTTGGTTATGCCTTTTGGTTTAACTAATGCACCGAGCACATTTATGAGGTTAATGAATAAAGTTTTGAAGAAATTCTTGAATAAATATGTAATTGTATACTTGGATAATATTCTGATATTCAGTAAAACTAGAGAAGAACATTTGATGCATATAAGACAAGTATTGCAGAGATTGAAGGAGGAAAAATTGCTGATAAATCTAAAAAAGTGTTCCTTCATGAAAGAAGAACTTGTGTATTTAGGTTTTGTGATTTAAGCTAATGGTCTAAAAATGTATCTTGAGAAGCTTGAAGCTATATTGAGTTGACCTACACCTGAGAATGTCAGTGAGGTAAGATTATTTCATGGATTGGCAAGTTTTTATAGGAAGTTTATCAGAAATTTGAGTTCTATTTTTAATGCTATGACTGAGACAATGAGAGGAGATAAAAGAGAATTCAAATGGACACATAGAGCTGATAAGAGCTTTGAGACTTTGAAACAGAAGGTTGCTGAATTACCTGTGCTATCATTACCTGATTTCAATAAGGTATTTCAAGTTGAATGTGATGCAAGTGGGAGTGCAATTGGAGCTATATTGAATCAAGAAGGTAAACCTGTTGCTTTCTTTAGTGAAAAGTTGAATGATGAAAAAATGAAATATTCTGTCTATGATCAAGAATTCTATGCTATTGTTCAAGCTATGAAGAAATGGAGACATTACTTGATGTTGAGTGAATTTGTGTTTTATACTGATCATAAGGCTTTACAATATTTGGGTAGTTAGAATAAGTTGAATCAGAGACATATGAAATGGGTAGAGTATTTGCAGAGTTTCACATTTGTGATTAAGCATAAGAGTGGAGTTTCTAATAGAGTTTTTGATGCATTGAGTAGAAGAAGATCTTTGTTAGCAGAAATGAGAGTTGAAGTTCTTGGTTTTGATGATATGAAGCATTTTTATGAGAATGATCTTGATTTTTATGAGCAGTGGAGAGTGTGCAGAGCACCTATTCCAAATAAATCAAGTAAGTATGCAGATAATTTCATTCAGGAAGATATGTTGTTCAAAGGTATTAAGTTGTGCATAACAAAAGGATCAATGAAAACTAATTTGATAAAGGAGAAACATAGTAGTGGTTTGGCTAAACACTTTGGTATTGATAAGACATTGAGTTTGCTTAAGGAAAGGTATTTTTGGCCTCAGTTGTATAAGGATGTTCATAAATTTGTGAAAAACTGTGGAGTTTGTCAAGTTGCAAAAGGAGTGAGTCAAAATACTGGTTTGTATACACCAATTACTATTTCTGACAAACCTTGGAGTGATATCAGTATGGATATTGTTCTTGGCTTACCAAGGACAACAAGAGGTAATGATTCCATATTTTTTGTTGTGGGTATATTTTCTAAGATAAAACATTTTATACCATGTAAGAAAACACCAGATGCGGTACATATAACCGATCTTTTCTTTAAGTAGATTGTCAGATTGCATGGATTACCGAATAGTATTATCTCTGACCGAGAGAGTAAGTTTGTCAGCTATTTTTGGAAAACACTTTGGAAGAATTGGACACTGAGTTGAAGTATAGTTCTATATTTCACCCATAGACTGATAGACAAACATAGGTTGTAAACTGAAGTTTGGGTAACTTGTTGAGATGTTTAGTTGGAGAGAAACTGAGTAATAGGGATTTTATGTTGGCACAAGCAGAGTTTTCATACAATAGTTTAGTAAAAAGACGTACTGGAAAGACACCTTTTGAGATTGTTCATGGCACACAACTGAGAGGTATATAAGACTTGAGATATATTACTAGAGAAGAGAAAAGGAGTGCTGAAGCAGAAAAGTATGTTGAGTTCATGAAGACATTGCATGAAGATGTAAAATAGAAGATGGAGAAAAGTAATCAGAAATACAAGGATAGTGCAGATAGATCAAGAAGACATATAAATTTTAAAGTTGGTGATGTAGTTATGGTTCATTTGAAGAAAGATAGATTTACTATTGGAACATATGGAAAATTGAAGATGAAGAAATTTGGTCCTTGCAAAATAATGAGAATATTTAACAGTGGAAATGCTTATAAAGTGGATTACCTGATAACATGGATATATCACCTATATTCAATATTTCAGACTTGTATGAATATCATGAAGAAGTGATAGTACGAAGTGATTATCCTAAGAAAAAGATGGAGGAAGTTGAACAGATTTTGAAAGAGTTGGCAGAAGCACAAGACGAAAGGAATACATGGAGTATATGATAAAATGGAAGAATAGACCGATTGAGGACTCATCTTGGAATTCTCAATCTAAGTTGGATTTATTTCAGGTTAGACTTGATACATGATTTTGGGGAATCATTTCTTTTAACCTTAGGTGTCTGATGCAGGAAAATCTTGGGTACTTCTTGGCAATTTTACTCAAGCAAAAAGATGTTTTCTTTTGTTCTCTAGTTTGTTTGGAGGCTGCTCGATGAAGTACTCAGTAATCACTATTTATCAGTTACTTGATCTATCTTACTTTACCGATAGGTCTTGGTATATGTTGATTGCTCGCTTTCTTATTTCACTGAGTTGGTTTCTGATGCTCAGTTACATTCTTACTAAGTTGGTTGCTGTCACTCAGTTGATCTTCACCAAGTTGTTTATCCTAATTAGACTGACTTCTACATTTAATTTATGTGGTGTAGTTAATGTGGGGTCTCTCATTGGGATCTGTGTGGACCTAAATCTGGGTCTCTCTAAGGGATTTGAGTGTCGACCTCTTTGGTGGACTCTTGTATATATATTTTTCTCTGTTCTTAGTTAGGTAGAAGTTCTAGGAGGATAGTAGATTTTTGGATAGAAGAATAAGTGTTAAGATATTTGTTGGTAGGTCTATGACCTCGCATGTATGAAGATCATTCTGTAATTCATTTGAATATATATGGATGAAACTGGGAAGGCCTTACAGCCCAACATGTATTGAGTTTGATCAATTAATGAAAGTATCTACTGCTTCTTCTCTCCTTCTTGTGTTGTTTCTTCTGCATTTTTGTGTATCTGCAAGTTGGTTTGGTAGTTGGGAGTGCCTTTGGCCCTACTTACTACCCTCCTTGTGTCATTCATAGAGCTATCTTTCTTCTTCAAAATTTTCATTTTCCTAACTAGGTTAATCTGATAATCACAAGGTAGAAACTTGCCCTTCAACTTATTTACCGTCTTATCCCATGCCTTGATTTTGTCTTTACCTTTCTTCTTTTGGTCCAATTGTAGATGATACCACCAAAAGGATGCATGGCCTTTCAATTTTATGCTTGCAATCTTCACCTTTTTCTCCTCTAATATGTTATCATACTCAAATTATTTCTCCCTCTTGGTTATCTAGTCTATCAATTCATCCAAATCCAACTTTCCACTATACTCAGGAGGATTAAACTGTGGTATGGACTTCAAACTTGTCAATTATTGTCAGAATATTTCTTTAACTTGATCCATTATAGGTGTAGGTATAGCATTGGATAAAGGAACAACCTAAATTTAGGTCCACACATTTTCCAATGAGTGATCCCAACATTAATATCGTGACCAAAATTAACTGCACATGTAGGCCTAAAGATCCAACAAAACAAAACTCACTCGGTGAGACAGGACATAGGAAACCACTGACCAAAAAAAAATGACCACTGAGACCGTTTAGTGAAATTAGGCCAAGAATAATAACCAAGTTTGACGGTGAACCAAGATAAGAACCTTTAACTGAGAACTCCAAAATAATTATCGAAAAGTTTACCGAAAGTCTCCAACAAGTTACCGAGCTCAAAAGAAAACATATTTTTAGTTGACACAAGATTTCCTTGAACCCAATATTCTCATGCATAAACTTGAGAAGGTTAGATTTTATAGTTTACATCTTTTTTGGATCTGTCTGCACTTCCAGTGGCTCTAGACACAAGTTGCTCAGGAATTCTTTATATTTTGATTCGTTGACGAACCTTGTCACTGTGAAAAATTAACGATATGTGACAAAGGATATAAGATTGATTTTAGTGTTTTTGATTTTGAGTTGTTAGTGTTTGTCATTTTGATTTCATAATTTTCTTGCAGCTTAGTTGTTAGGGCTTATTTTTTCCATTATTTTCTGTTATTGTTTACATAACATGTATTATTACAAGATGATTTATGATTATCTATTTTATTTTACTTGTTTTTATTTATTACTATATTTCTTAGGAATCTGATTCAATCTTGTAAATTATATTAGTGAGACATGTCGACCCGTAGGACTCCTAAAAATGTCAGATGGAGAACATCAAAATGCATAAATAATATTATTTCATACTTTTGAGGTCCTTCAGATCGAGCTACAACATCAAAAATTTCAACTAATGCATTATTTGACATAGATGCATCTTTTGTAGATAATGATCCAATGGGTACCTAGTGTAGCCAAACTAAAACAATCAATTTGGTTGACAATGTCAATGTCGCGGTTGCTGACAATGTTGTTGCTGATAATGTCACAAATTATGGTGTAAATATTGTTGATGATAATGCTACAGATGCTGGTGTAAATGTCGGTGATGTTGTTGCTGAGAATGTCATATATAGTGTAAATGTCAGTGATGGTGATGTTCTCAATGCATGTAAGAGGACTGGGAGAAGAAAATAAACAACTAAATTAGGTCTTGAGTGGGATATGGAAAGGTCATTTCAGATGAATTGGGATTAAAAGTACCCATTTATTATTGAAGTGCCAATCCAGACCTAGAAAAACTTCTAGTAGAATGCAAGTGTACAATCTATACTGATAGACTTGGTAAGGATAGAAAAATATAGATGAAATTAGACACAATAGAAAAGCTTATCGAAAAAGTGTATGAGAAGAAAATTGTAGATGGAAAGAAAGAATCAGTGGTCATCTAGAAAATAAAGGAAGAATGTAAGCATGTCAGGTTCGTAGAGGAATTTTATGAGAATTAAGAAAAAGAGAAGAAAAAATCAAAACACACAGGTTCACTTGAAGCATAGTATAAAAAGGTGATGGATGAAACATTTTTATCCAAAACTTTTCATTTGGCTACTTTTTGTAATCTTATGAGTAGAGGTTGTCCCATGATAGAGTACTCTGATATTTCTAGATTATTAAATTTTTTGTGAGTTCCAAGATATCCTAAAATTCATTGGTCATTAAACAATGGATGAGATTTGGTGAGTTGTCTTACTGAAGTGGAAATAACCGATGTAAGGGAAAAAGTAAAGGAGTCAAACTATATTGCATTATCTTTAGACGAAGTTATAGTGGTGGGAAATACTTCTTGGATGTATATGAATGTGTATACTATAAATAATCATGTCTGCCAACCTCATCTACTCTATTTTGTTAAGATGAATAATTCCATAGTGCAAGATATGTATGAACTAGTTAAGAAATATCTAAATGAAATTGCTGGTATGGACGACTACACAATTGCAAAAATGCTGGTGTGTGTAGGAGAAAAAGGAGCTTCAATGATGCAAGATCATAAGAATGGTCTATGTGCAAAGATACAAATGGGCATTGCACCATACATGGTTCCCATTCACTACATGGCACATAGACTTAATTTAGAATTTAAAATTATGCACAAGTATGATCAAGTAGCCATAGTTGAAGAACTAGTTCATGAGCTCTACACATACTTCTGCCAAAGTCCCAAATTTTTTGCAGAATTTAATAAATTTGTTGAGGGAATAACTGAGGGAAACAAGCTACTTAAGGATGTTGATGCTAGATGGATATCCTTGGGTGCACCCATGGATTGAGTTTCCTCATAATATAAATCCCTAGTTGGAATAATGTACAAAAAACATGCAGTAGTCCAATGTAGTTAGATTTTGCATAGGTTAACTGACGTAGAGACACTATTAACCTTGGATGGTATTCTCCCTTGTTGGAAAAAATGAACTCACTTGTTAAAAATCCCAAGAGAGAACTATGTATATTCATGAATATGCTATGCCACATAGAATGACTGTCATGGCTATCAATAATTTATATCTAAATGAGTGTCCATTCAATGATGAAGCATTTAGTAGATGGAATCAGATTACAGATTTGAGTCATGTTGATAAATTTTTACAGTTTAATGATCATGGGGAGCTCTGTATTCCTGTTCATGGGCACCTGATACAAATGTTCTACTATTGCATGTCTTCTAGCATGCAGTCTACTAGAATGAGAGATGGACCTGTTACACTACAAGATTTCAATGACATTGTGAGTTCTATGAATGTTTTTTTACAAAAGATTGAAAAAGATGTTTTATCAGATATTTTAAGTCAATTCCCTCAGGAGGAACTATTAGAATCTATGCATATTGTGTATCCTAATTATTGGGATCCAAAATATTTTCATAAGAGGCTACTTGAATTGGTTAATTATTTTGGTAAGAGTTCCAATTTCAAAGTTGATGGAAATGAAGTAGAAGGAGCTATAAGTAAACCTAAGATTGCACAATAATTAGCCTATTTTGCAGAAACAATGCATGAATAGGTTGAGGCTTTGGATAATCCATACCTACCAGGATCAATAAAAAAACTTTGGAAAAGAATAAGTCAGAGCCCAATGTTGCATGATGAACTCTCAAAATACTTCAAACTTTTTGACTTGTGTTAAACAATGATATTGGGTTTTGTTGAGAATGAGAGATTTTTCAGTGCATTGGGGTTCTTGAAATCAAAGCCAAGAAAAAAACTCGTAAAGAACTTTGAATTTTGTTTGAGGGTTTATACCATTCGTTATAATGTCAAAACTTTTCCTTATGAGAGGGCACTCACACACTCTACTTCTACATGTGAAAGGAGAGGGTTAGAAAATATTTCCAATAATAATAACAGTGGTAAAATGAAGAGCACATAAACTATTAGGAGATGTGTTGAGATGAACTCAAGTGAATAGAGAAAATGCCATAATGAATAAGAAAGTGAAGTAAGGTTCAAGGAGATGAATTTCGAATTGGATTTGGGTCAGTGAGATTTAGCATTTTCTAGGAGACTATCGAGTCTGAGAGTATTATTAGGTATTTATATTTTTAATGTCCAGTGAAATTTCTCGTGAACTTTTTAATTTTTCATTTATAAATAATTTGTTAACTTCCTGCAATGCTGAGTGTCTTTACTGTGTTCCATGATTTTTTGTATAATCTTTGTAAATATTGTCTTCAATTTTAATTTATTAGATTTCCAATTTCTATTTATGAAACATGAATATCAATAAATTGTAAACATTGCCTTTAATTTGTAAATTATATTTAAAATATTAATCTTGTCTTGAAGTGGTGGGTCCTAGTAGCAATATGTGATGCTGCAAAATAATGTCGGGTCAGTTATGGTAATATATGATTAGTTAGGTATATCATAATTTTTTCAAGATGAGCCTACCACCATAGTGTAACAAAGCCATAGCTTACCACGTACGTTTGTTGGAGCATCTTATAAATAAATAACAAATACATTATTATTCGTGGGTCCTGCCACTAATATGCGATTATGCAAAATAATGACAGGTGTTCCATTTTATTAATTTTATTCCATAGTGGAAGCTCCATGTGGGATGTGCCAGTATGTTGGAAAAAAAGAAACCTTCCAATGTGCCAACGAGCTACCACCCCTTCTTATGGCATCTCACACATGTCTATTTTTTTGGAAAGTTTCTGAACACTTTATTATGCTTTAGAACTTGACCCCAAAATAAACCTTACGTCATTGATCTTTTATCATCCAACGAATATTCATGAATGAATTAATTATGGTTTTCTACATACCTTTTTGGGACCATCTTATAAATAATTAAAAAATAAAATTTTAAATCATTTTAATATTTTTCAAGTTGCGAATTAACTTTAAAGTTTAAACTATTAACTTTGTCCTCACATGGTGGGTCCTGTTGGATCCTTTTCTTGCAAAATCTTATACAACAACAATGCTTGACTCTATGCAACACAATTTCTGATTCTATCAGGTATAAGTCCAACTAATGAGGATTGAATCCTCCTACACTTCAAGCTCCACAGACTCTAGCAGCTGTACCTAATTTGGTTCACAGTTCCTCAGCAAAACCCACAGTGGATATGTGTCTTACACACAAATATTCAATATGGAGATATGAAAACTATAAAATAAATTTTGTTTAGTTTTAAATATTGTCATGCAACCCTAACCCTGATCAGTGCCAAATCCTAGGGTACAAAGTCTATAGGAATGCCCTTCCACCAAACAATATTACTAAAAAACCAATTAAAACCAAGAAAGATAAGGATGCCTTACAACTCACTTTCTAAATATTAATCCCCAATTATCAAATTCACATGTAATCTCTAAACCCCCTAAAATTGGTTCTTAGGAATTATACTCCCCTTAAAAATAACCTTTAAATAGATTTCACAATTTGCCTTACAAATTAATGAACTTGAAATGTCTTACAGATCAAACTCATAAGAATTCAAATCATACACATGAAGAAAATTGAAAATTAGGAAGGAACTCTAATTATATTTTTATTAATCAATATTGCTTCTGTACATTTATTATTCTCTCAGTAAACTAAAACTCAATAACAAAAGTCTAGACTAGAACTTGCATTTGTTATTGATTGATCGATCCTTTGTACAATATTTCCTCCTCCTACTTATACCTCTAGAAATCTTGGAATCCTATTATGAACCAAGATGCAACAAGATATGGATTTCAAGGTAAAGAAAAAAATTGACTCATCATGCAAGACAACAATACAAAAAAACCAATAACCAAGTTGTTACAAGATTTCAAAGGCAACTTCTCATTAGACCATAGGGCCTTTGCAACAACTTCAAAAATGTTCTGCCTTTATAAAGTGGAACCTTTGTCTTTATTCTTTTAAGCACAAAATATGTTTACAACTGTTGATCACTTCAGGATGTTGGAGAACTTCCACCTATTGAAGGAACAATGGGTTGTTCCTATTTCTTTGACTCATCTGGGGTATATCTACCCTTCAATACTGCAAACACCTCATCAATGGGCCAAGGGAAGTTAACAATTTCAATCTTCTTGTTTTTAAACTCATCCCATTCTATTTTCATTCGCCCAACTTCCTTTCTCCAAAACCTAAAATGAGACTTGGCATTTTCAATTGTCTCCATGGTTTGAACATGGTACTCTCAAGGTTTATGATGTTGTTAATTCTCACAGATAGTTCATCATCTATTTTTCCCAACCACATTCTCTTAATCTTCAATTTACCAGCACTCAAATTCACAGAATATAGAATCAACCAGATAGAATGACTTACCCGATTCAAAAGATGATGGAAAAAAATCAAATACACTGCACTTTGGCTCCGCTTAGCTTTTCTAAAAATCATAATGTTAGAATCACAAAACGGAGCACTTTACAATATAACATTGCCAATAATTTGCATTAATTATTGATAGGGTAGACTTTGAGGAACCTCCTTACAACAATATGGTGAGAATGCACGAAATAGCAGAATATAGAGCAATAGCAGAACTCAGAATGAATCTATTGATCGCGGGCCACTTCGAGGTGGTAACCTCCTTTGAGAAAGCTCAATACAATAAGTTCGTCGGTGTTCATCAAAGGCCCCAACCTACTCTTATATACTAAGTACGATCTAGAAAAGTAATACTACCTATGCATGTGGGATAATAAAATATACTCACAGGATGACTTACAAAGCATATGCGTCCAAAAACACTACACTAACAAAATAAATAGAAGGAACACACAGGTTCCTAACATCCCCTCTCTCTTAGAAAAAAACTTTTTCCTCAAATCTTAAGGTGTGGAAATTGTTGCTGATTCTGAAGAAGGGGTTCCCAGGTGTGTGTGTGTAAATGGGTACCTGTCAGAAGCAACACAAACACTCAATAGATCATTATATTAGCATCATGGGGTTAGTAAAAAAACATGAAAAGCATAGAGAACCCACTAAAATCGAATCAGAATATGCTATTGAATATGCTATTGAATCAGTGACTAATACAACCTAGCATGAAGGATTTGAATAAAAACAAGCTAAAATGATGATGAAACATGCAAAATAGCTTCAAAATATGAAATAAGAATAATGAACTAGCATGAGATGAAGCATGAAATGTGATTCTAAGATGAAACTAGCAGCATAACAATGCAATTTTAATCTCTAGTGAAGGCTTATTTTCTCTCAAAACAGGCTTCTATTTATAGAA
>MU223187.1:5635886-5648435 GCA_018584345.1 Thuja plicata | reverse complement strand
AACCTTCCTTCTAAGCACACAAGCTCTGATACCAATTGTTAGTAATAACTAGGGGGGGGGGTGAATCAGTGGCCTCAAAAATTTATCCTTTAATCACTAACCACCAATCAAATAAACCTCAGATTATTAAGTCCATACAAGATGCATGCCATGAAATACTTATAATGATTAACTGTATGTTGATTTTCCTTGTCTGTCCTTATTCTGTTTGATTACTGATATGCAGTATAAATATTTAACAAAATACAATAAATAAGAAGAGTATACCGATATATCTAGAAATGCATATGTGAAATGTAAAATAGTAAAGTAACAAACCATACACACATAACACTTGGATTTTAACATGGAAACCCTGTTGAGGGAAAAACCACTAGGACCGGTACCCCAAGTTTTCACTCTTCTAAAGTGAGCCCTGTTAAGAGCCAACCCTGTTAAAGGTTACAAACACACTATTAGATGTGACCTTGTTAGAGGATTTTATACATATAGGTTGTCACTTAGTATCGGGCAACTCAGTTTGCTACCATCCTTGAATCAGCCTCTTTCTTAGGCTGTCAATAGGCTTTAGGAAAATCTAGTGCTAGTTTCATGAATCAACCTTTTGGCACTCCTTGGGATGTACCTCAATATATATATAAGACTGTTAAGTCTTACTTTGTTAGGAGACTTGATGCTTCAATGGTTAAACTGAAACAAAATGACCTATTTCTAATGAAACTTGAATTGCAGATTTTCAGATCTATTTAAGTACATTACCTCTCTGATCAATATATCAATTCAATCCTTTGTGCTCCACACTTTGTGCTTTATGATGATATGCTCACTGCTTGTTAGTGGCTGCAAAATTCCCTAGCTCTTCCTTTAGCTTGATTGATCAGTATTGTATGAAGTTATTCTTCATCAATTTCTCTTCAACATCTTCTTTTTATTCACTCCCCCTTTCTTTGTGTATATGGAAATGAATTAAGCTTGTCTCTTATATAGACATGATATTCACTGTTTCTTGATTCTTGGCGTGAAAAAAAATCCAGCCAATCTGATTTAAAGCATAACTCCTAATTTATCTCATAGTTATCTTCTTGCCAACTGTACAAATCTTCTTTAAATCAATCACTTAACTCTAGTTGAATAAAATAATGAAAAAAACCAGTTAATTCTATCTTTAGCTCTTTCCAGCTAGATATTTTTTCATTTTCTAAATTCTCTATTTTGTCGGTCAACTCTTCAGTTAGTCATCAGTTATAACTGCCAGTTCTGTCGGTGTGACTCCAGTTAGCTTTGGGATCTCCGTCCATTGGGCAACACTGTCTTCAGTTCGTCAGGCAACCTGTGGTTTTCTTTTTTGGGAAACACTGTCTTTAGTACGTCGAGTATCACTGTGACTTTTCTTTTTCTACTTTACCGATGGTGTGCACTCCATTGGTGTTGTCTGTCACTTAGTGAATACTTGACTTTTATGCATTGCTGAAAGCATAACCTTTGTTCCATTTATTCTCTGAAGTCTTTGGCATTATGTACATGACTGTATAGATTATATCAAGTTGACATCAATGAAAATACAAAGCATTAACTGATTTAATACCTTGCATTATCTTCAACTTAACATTATCAAACATTCAATCAATTACATGTTATCAAACTTTATCTTCCTTTTGCCCTGGCTAGGTCATGCCACTATCCACATGTCACATAGGTGCAATTACTTGAAGATAAACCTCCTCCCATCTTTCATTCACGGGATTATGCCCACATTTGGATTAACTTTGATTTTACCACGATCCATTATCGCCTTTAACTTTTGAAGACATTGGCCACACAATATTAAGATGGACACTACACTCTCCATCCAATCAAGACATTACACTCTCCATCCAATCAAGACATTACACTCTCCATCCAATCAAAAGTAATCTTCTCAACATCTTTTAAAGCATAAAACACCATGGATACTTTAGATTTAGGAAATATTAAAACATGGACCCCACTACGACTTAGAACTTAAAAATAAATACCCCCCCACACGATGACTTAAGACACATGACTTAAAACAACTTAAGTGGCTCCCAAAAAGGTAACATATGAAAATAAGGTACAAGAGACTTAGAGTTTAGAAAAAAATAAAAAATAAGGGTTGGATCAAATAACAATTAGGGCTTAAGAACAAGGCTCAAACATAGCATAAAAATAAGCAGGATTTAGCACCATGGTAACCAAAGCTAGGAATTAAACATGAACTCAAGGGAAAGCATGACAATGTGATACAGAGAGACTCAACACCAGAAAAATTATTTTACAGTCCTAATAGGTCCTACTAATAATATGTGATGATGTTAAATAATTCCACGTGGGTTTAGGTACTACATGAATGGTTAGTTCTATCACAAGTTGTTCAAGATGGTCCTACAACCATAGTGCGACAAAGCCATAGCTTTCCACATACCTTCATGGGATCGTATTATAAACAATTATCAAATAAATTATTATTCATTCTTTAAATGGTGGATCCTACCACCAATATGTGATTATGAAAAATAATGACATGTGTCCCATTTTATTAGAAATAGATGTGATATAATCTATTTACTACTTCTGACGATCTTTGTGACCGATGAAGATCAAGGTCCCAAGTTCAAAACTATAGGCTAGGGTTTATTTTATGCTGTTGGTTCATGTGTATGGTCCTTAGTGGCAATTTCTGTTGATTCACATTGAAACAACACTTCATAATTTCATTCAATTTTAGATAATTCAATATCTATGAAGAGTTGTAGTTGACAAATTTTTGATTTAGGTAGTGCGAGCATTAGCAACTAATGACACTGCAAGGGTTTGAACTTTGAATTTATGAGTGTGGTATCAAGTACAAGTAAGTTGGCATGTTGTTATCTAGTTTAATTATTTCCATCTTCAAAATGGTTTTCTTAGTATTTTAGGGCTTGGTTTTAGAAAAGAAGTACTCTTTTTGGAGTTTTCAAGAACATAAATTTTTAACATTCAATTTCATTTTGGAAGCATTGTTTGTACATTTCTTAAATACCCTAAATTTAATTATGATGAGTGGAAATTCTAGAAGAGGTTCAACTAATGCTAAGAGGGGCCTTGATGAAGATATTATTGCTTAGTTTCCTAGCTCTAAGAAATGGGGAAGGCATGCCCAGGGTATGGATATTCTATCTGATATAGTTGGGAAATGGAAACATCTTGTGGGGATCCTTACACCCAAATTAGAAGAAGGGATTTGTTCATGTATTTTTACAACAATAGTAGAGCCCCAAGTCTAGTGAGAAATGCATGGAGATTGGATTTGGGAAGGCTTTTCATCCCAAATGTTTTTTTGTTAATGTAGACCTAATTAGAGCTGTGGAAAAACACTATAATCTAGACAACGTCTGTCTCCACAAAGAAGGGTTTTTGTTGGCCAAGTTTGATAGCATTTGTGAAACATTTATGTTAAATGATAATGTCCATGAGCCCATTGATTTTCTATCTCTAGGGAGAGAATACGTCAGGGAAAAAGGTAGCTTCAAGTTTAAATGGCTTCCATTTCATAGAAGGGAGAAGAAGGATGGGAAACCTATTGCATTTTGGAAGTCAGATGTTGAGCCCTTTGATTATGAAATTTTTGAGGATTATTTCATATACACTTACTTTTCACTTTTCCAAGTGTTGGGAATCGATGTATAGTCCAAGATTCCTGTGCATCTTATGATGTTGGACACCAAAATCTAGCACACATATAGCAACACCTTCTTTGAATTTTCCCCTTTAATTTTTGATGCTATTCATGAAGCCCTTTTGGATATCCAAAAGGATGGCCCTATTGTTCAATTTAGGTGGTATTCTCTACTATGACATGTTCTTTTGTATGATGGAAGAAAGGTTTCTCCTTGCCCTTGGGGCCTAGAGATGAACTTGAGAATTGTAGATGAAAAAACAAGAGGTTTCCTATTCAAGATTGGATTTAGATATGGGACATGCACTGTGACAAATCCAATTATGTCATGTTTGAGGAATACTTTGTAAATGTTGTACTACAAAATTTTGGGTACCCAATCAATTGGAGATTATCAAACAGGGTGAGCAGATTCTTTAGGCCCTTTGTGCTAGGGCTACACCTAGGAATCTACCGTAACTAGGGAGACTGATATTTATACCCTAGGTACACTATCATTAGAGTTTATGGTGCATTAGTTAAACTCCATATTTTGCCTAGATATGTGCTAAATAGAATTACTTTCTTAGAAATAATTTGGCAGTTGAATGAGTCTGACAAGGCTCATTTAAGAAACCAAAAAGAAAAGAAGGGATTCTTCCTGCCAAAACAATATTTTTGTGTGATTTTGAGATCTTGGAAAAAGGAGGATTCGACCTAATATATTCCAAGTTACTACCATACAAGATGAATTTCAAAAAATTTAGAAGATGTGATCCATAACAATTTATTCATCAGACCAGGGTCATATTTAAATTGGAAGCCTTTGATCATGAGCATGATCATTTGGAGGTCTTAATTATAAATTATTCTTTTGATGTCAAAGTTCAGAGGAGAATAGAGATGGAAGAAGAAAAAATGAAAAAGATTGACCCAACATACAAAGTGGTAAACACTGAATTGGAGGAAAAAATTGTAATAAATTTTGAAAGAGTACATGCGTGAGAAGATGTTAGAGTATTGACATGCTCTACATTTCTATCTAATGATAATTTTGTGCAGTCTCGAGAGTTCAGGGAATTTTCCCTAAAAAATGAAAGGGAGCAATCTTCCAATATACTCAGAGAAAGGTTGGCATCAAGGAATATGGAAGACCTCAATATTGATAGATTTATAGCTTAATTTTTAGTGTACGTTAATTATTTCATATCGAAGATGACCCATAAGGAGGAAAGGAAATTGTAAGGAATAGTGGATGTTTGTTACCTGAAGGAAGAGACCTCTCTTCTGTAATTGTATTAGACACTATAAGAAGGTAATCTTTAGAATTTCTAGCTTTACCAACTGAAGAGCAGGCTCAGGAGTTATATTTTGGGTCATGTTATAGCTCTCAGTATGAGGCATTAACAATGTGGTTAATATTCAATGATGACTAAGTTCAGAAGGCCTAGATTAATAAGAGGGTAGGAGAGCTTACCGACAACTTGACTCTTATGAAAATGAGGCATCTTGACAAATCTGTAATAATGTTAACAAAAGAGACAATGACTTATCAGGCATATTTTAACAAGTGTATATAATATTTGAGTAAGTTAAAACTTGAAAAAAAAAAATTTCTACATGAGTATAATAAGGTGGTGTCACTCCTACATTCTCCACATCCTACTTCAACTTATTTTTCCACTTCTTCTTCACATCAATTGGTGTCAGATGCTTCAAGTTCACTTCAGGAGATAAAGGAACTCAAGGATGAAGTATAGAGGTTGGAAAATGAGCTCAAAAAGAGAAAAAGTAACTGAGAAAAGTTTAAATGATAATGAAGAGAAGACATTTAGTGATTTGGTAGAAGAGAATAATAATTTGTCATAGAAGATGAAGGCACTCAAGGATCAAGTAGCAAGGTTGGAATATGAGATCAAAAGTATCTAACAAAAGTTCAAACGATGTTGAAGAGAATAATGCATTGTCATCACAAGAGATAAAGGAGCTCAAGGATGAAGTAGCAAGGTTGGAAGATGAGCTCAAAAGGAGAAAAGAAATTGACAAGAGTTCAAATGATGATGAAGAGAAGAGAGTTAGTGATTTGGTAGAAGAGAATAATACCTTGTCACTCCACCCTTCTATTTCTACACTACTTGTGATAGATGATTCATCTGTGTTGACTACAAATCTGCATGAGCATAGGCTAAATTGCATCTATGACATTATTAAACTTGCTTGGATGACTTATAAATAATTTCATAATACAATAAATGAGTTTCATGCAAGGGAAACATTTAGATTGAGATGTGTAAAAAAAATTGGTCTCCAAAAGTGGAATGTTTACAAATGTTTCTCAAACATGCAAATTTGGATGATATTTGTCCCAATTCCATTTTCAAAATTATTGAAAAATTTGATGAGTTGTGCATTATTCTAAAAAATCATTTCTTTTTTCATGACAAGTTAATTCGGTTGGCAAGGCTTAATGAGGACCAACCAATACAGGTTTTATGGGGACCAACCAAGTTTGTTTGCAATTTTCTCTTTTGAACAAACCTCTCTTTTCCAAGCAATGTATTCATTGAGCTTTACATATTGTGCTCTCAGAATTTCATTCAATTCAAACCATTGACACAACTGGTCATTTTTATGCATTATTTGTCCCCAATTTTTTTTTTTTATAAACCTCAATGTGTTTTAGTAGTTTTCTTCATTCTAACCTTAGAATATTTGATTATATTTCCAGCCTCCTGCAACTCTTGTGACAATGTTTCAACTCTTCTTATTCCTTCCTCTACTTTTTCTTCCAACTGCTTTGCCTTTTCCTTCTCTTGGTCCAATTGGCTTTGCAAATTCCTTGTTGAGGTAGTAGAACTCTCCACATTTTTGTATAATTATTCTGAAGAGGCTCTTTCCTTTTCAAAATTTTTGACACTTTCAACCCATTTTTTCTTCACATCATTCAGTTCTTCCACCATATTTTTTTTTTGTAATCGCAGATGCAGAGCCATAATTTTTTATCCTTTTCTGCAATTCACTTCTGATATTTTCTACTACTTTCCTCTTTTATTTCTCATTTCCATGTCTTCCTATAACTTTTCTATTTATGTCTCCATCTTATTTTTCTCCCTCTCTATCTTGAGAAGTGATGTGTAGACCACTTCATTGGTCTTTTTTGACACATTGATTTTGTCGACATTTTTAACTTTTGAAAAATCCATTTGGATGGTGATAATGTGAAATTGAAAGGGATCTATCTGACTCTATGGTAGATTTTGATTTTTATCTGGGGGCATAACAAACATGTACTCCATCATTTCTTTGTTTATGTCACATGTGGGGAATGCCCTATTCGATGGAGGTTGTTCCTTTGAAAACTGCAGTAAACACAACCCTCTTCATTTTCTTCTTATTTTATTTATTCATATTTGTTCTATCTACAAATTTGTCAAGGAAAGAATTTTAATGAAAATATGGGGAACTGACGCAATTGAATGTTTGAATGCTGAAATAGAAATTGCAGTGATATAGGTGCCTCCACCTATGCCCGTGGTTGAAACTAATGTAGGTTGAGCATAAAAAATACCCATTCCTAATCCCATCGCAAGATCACTTACAAATGGAGTTATTGGACTCTTTTGAGGGATTTGTTGTGAAGCTGAAAACTATACCTTTGCAGTGGAAGTGGAAAACGATGGAGTTGGAGTTGTACTAGTCATTTTATTCATAACCTTTTTCTTCTACACATTTCCTTGATCACTTCCACTAGGATCATGTATATTATCTTCTACTATTGGCCTCTTGTGAGAGATTTCTTGTCATTGCACTCATTCGTCTCAACTAGTACTAGTGACCATACCATCCCCACTAGTGGTAGTAGCATTCGATTGACCACCATGTTGATCTTATGGTTTTGATTGAATTTGATTGTCTTGATAGTCTGGATTTGAAGTTGCAACAAAAGTAGGTACAAATTCAAAAATTTTTTGTTTCCTTGTTGAGTTAACTCCAATGACTATTTGTTGTTTTTTGTTAAAATTTATGGCAACATTGACTCCCATTCCTTATCCTTAGGGCCCCAGACTAAAAACTCCATAACCCATTTTTCAATAGTGGATTCTCCTTTACTATATTTTTCTATCATGAAGTTACTCAAAAAAGATTTATTTCCAGAGACTGTAGTAGCTATTAGAGTGGGACTTGATGGTGTCTCCTCATCTCCATCACTATCTAAATTTAACCTATGCACTTCATTGGGATACTCTTGATTCCACACATTGCTAAACTAAAAATCCTCTTCGATCTCTTCAAAACCCACACTAGTCTTTGGTTCACCTATATTCTTCCTTATATTCCAAAATTTAGAGAATTTTCTTTGAGTCCAACATGTGTACATACAATATCTACATAGAGAATTTGGAGCATTTCCTTTAGTACATGGAACATAATTTTTTTTTGAAATTTTTTTCATACCTCTTGATTTGGATTCTCTACTCTGTTGTTCTCTCTTGGAGCAATGCAATAATTTTTGGTGACAATTGTTTTAGAGAAATAATTTTGGCAGAAATAGTTTTCTCCATCACTTTTTTTACGTCATCCCAAGAATCCTTGGTTTTCAACATTTCTAGCAATGGTTTACTTTGATGTTCAAATTTACTTGAAACATTCCTATTCACCACAAGCCTTTTTTTAATGAATTTGCATGGATCATACTGCCAATACCTAACAACATCTAAAGATAAAAATTTAAAAAATTCATGTGCCACACTAAATTATCTTCTAATAAATGTGAACCCTCCACATGAGAAAGACAATGAAGGAAATATGTTCTTCTTTTGGTGGCCATAAAAGAATTGATATGCACTTTGTATCTACAGTACACATTACAATGTAAAAACCCTCTCTGTCACATGTATTGGAAGTTTGTGGGGTTGTACTATTGATCCATACAACCTTTACACAATAAATTATTCTATGAGGAACCAATCCACCAATTATATTTGAGATCCGAGATGAATGCTATTTCTATAAGACATAGGCAATCTAGACATTGGAGTGTTTATAATTGCATGATATATTGGTACCAAAAAGAAGCATAAAAAATTGGTGTAGTTTCCTATTTTATCATGCATCTATATGTTAGGTTCCCATTCATATATTGGATCCATTGTTATATTATTATGATCATCAATATTATGCACCTAAACCTTAAGCTTGTTGGTCTCAAACATTCCATGATATTTCACTAGAAGAAGATGACACAAGTAGGTTGTGAACTTAAATGTCTTATATGAACCTCTTTTAATCTTTACAAACTAATTGTGCATGGATTAAACAATGTGCTTTTTTGGTAAACAGATTGTTCTTCCTTATTATAACTCTAAAATACCCAAATATGAGGAAGCAATTGAATACAACAGTTGGGAAATTATAATTGTAAATTAATTTCCCTCTGAATTTAAAGGTACAACTCCCTTGTATGAATGATTTTCAGTGAATTTTGGTCTTTCCTAATCTAACAGGGGTATGTTCTTGACCCAAGAATAGAAGAGGTAAACCAAGCTAAACTTAGGTAGGAAATAGCTCGGGCAGGATAAATTCAACTCTAAATCTAGCCGATTCTGAGATTTCATCATTCAGATTGAACCCCAAAACTGGTAATACATGAAAAAATACTAAAAATGTAGATACAAGACTAAACATTAACAATGAAATGAGAATGAATTGATCTATATCACGGAAACGTTTCTCAAACTTAGGATAAAAACATATTTTCCCTTTAATTAACTGTATCAAATCATAATACAAAACTCTGGTTTGAATACAGATTGCAAATCCAACTTCAAATAAACATTTGAATTCAATATAAAGGTAAATTCAATGTAATGCAATGGAACAGTTAAAGCAATGGTATTTAGACAAACACAATTGACTCCGCAAAATTCTATCTTTCACACCAAAATTTAGCCGACCTTTGTATTAACTTTCGATATAGTACATATAGAGTTTGAGTCCTGACCATTACAAAAAGAGAAACCAAAATGGTTCAAATTATTTTGAGTAGGAATGATAAACAAACATTTATCCATTACAATATCATCAAAATTTGGTACAAAGGGAGAATCTATTCAAGCTTCTATTTCATTCCCTTTGACTAATTTAGCCCTATAGGTGGTGACAGCTGTAATGAATTTGATGAGCTCTTCATGCGTGTTGACATGGACATTAGTATATTGGATGAGCCACCTAGAATACTCCTTGGCTAGGCTCTTAATTGCATCTATCTAGTCCTTCAATTCTTCCATAGATTTATAAATACATCCACTCAACTGCTGGAGTTCTGGCACTTTGTCCAAATGGGTGGAAGACTGCTCTGACAACTTATGCACATAATTAGAAAATGATTTCTGCATATTGGCCAATCCTATCATTTCTTTGTCTTGTCTACTCATCTTTGATTCTGTGTGCAGACCTTGAAGAAACTTAAAGTCTTTATTCTGTCCCCCCTTGATCTTAACATCTACTTGCTGCAACCCTGTCTAAGCCTAAATGATCATCTCAATTTTTAACTCTAGGCTTTGAAGCCACTCGATTAGAGGTTCATCTCCTTTTTGCAGAATCTTGGCTTTTAATGCCTCTTTGGTCTTCATCTTTACTATCACATGGAGCATCACTATGCACTCCTGACACTTCACTCTCTTAGATGTGAGAGTCTGCAAATTCTTCTCAATATTGTTCCTTTCTGTCTCCAGTCTTAAGAGAGAATTACCCAGTTGCTTGAAAACTACCAATTCCTTAGATTTGAGTCTCTCAACCCATCCATTTCCAACCTGCACAAAGTGCTTATCCTCTTACAACTTGGCTATTGTGGCTTGATTTTCTGTGGCATTGGGATCGAATGTGGTTTGAGTACTGGGAATACTAGCAACTAGAGTGACCAATTATTGGATGAAATTAGTCAGTTCACTCACTTTGGCCTTAAGTTGTAACTTAGCCATCTTAAGTTCTTCCAGCTCTTCTTTAATCACTGTATTAGTAGATTTCCACCAATCCACCTTGGTATCATGCTGAGCTAAACCCATGTCAAATGAGTGTAGTTTGAAATCTGAAGGGGTTAAATCTTCAAAACTTCCCTCCTTCATGGGTTTCGCTACCTCCATGGTGAAGTGCCCAGTTTATGGATCCTGGCCCAAGGTGGACAACATCTTTACTTTCTTAGCCTTTACTATAGCAATACCAAGTTGCAAGGCTGGAGTGAAAGTATCTTTGCTGGGAGCTCCTTCTTCTACTCTATTTCTTTTGTGCTCTAGAGTGTTCTCTATCCATGATTCAGTGCTGGTGACCTTAGTGGCAGAGACCAACTCCTCTATAAATAGTTTCCTAATGACTGGAGGAGTAGACTTTGGTCTTGAAGCAAATGGACTTACAGAGGTAGGGGAAGAAGACACCAATTTGATGACTTGGGTAGCCTCTTATTGCTTCTCAACCCTCTCATCTAATTATGTAGCTGAGGAATTGGAGGTATCTTCACCCACCTTAACTACAACAGGGGACTCTCGCCTTGGGGTATCATGGGTTGGAGTGATAGCTGGTACTTCTACAGTTATTTCTTTCACTGACTGCTCAGGTTCACCTTTGGTGGGTTCCTCTATCAACCCAATATCTGGAAGTAGGCCTTCTCCACAAGTCTTCTTTGGTTGAACTTATTTTTAGGAGGTGCATCACCTCCCCTGGCTGGCTGAGATGAAGTTTTGGTCATAGTTGGGAGTATCACCGAAGAAGTTGTTGCAATGTTGGAAGTATCCTTTGTTAGTAATAACTGAGAGCGGGGGGTGAATCAGTGGCCTAAAAAATTTATCCAATTTAAAATTTAATCCACCAATCAATAATTCTCCAATTATTAAGTCCCTACAAGATGTATGCCTTTGAAATACTTGAAACAAATAATTGTCTATCGGTTTACCTTGTCTATCCTTCTTCTCCTTGATAAATGATAAGCGGTAAACTGTATTTACCGATACTTAGTAAATATGCAGAGTATACCAATCAATCCATAAATGCTTATGTGAAATGTAAAACAATAAAGTAATGAACCAAACACATATAACACAAATATTTTAACATGGAAACCCTGTTAAGGGAAAAAACCACTGGGACCGGTACCCCAAATTTTCACTATTCTGAAGTGAGCCCTGTTAGGAGCCAACCCTGTTAAAGGTTACAAACACATGGTTAAGTGTGACCTTGTTAGAGGATTTTTATACATAGGTTTTCACTTAGTATCTGGCATCTATGCTACCATCCTTGAATCAGTCTCATGACTATCAATAGGCTTTATGCTAATCTTACTACCATCCTTGAATCAGCATCCTTCTTAGACTGTCAAAAGGCTTTAGGTAAGATCTATGCTACTATCATGAGTCAACCTTCTAGTAATCTATTAGGATATACCTCAATTACAAAAGACTATTAAGTCCTTCTCTGTTAAGAGACTTAATGCTTCAATGGTTAAACTGAAACACAATGACCTATTTTTAATGCAACTGAATTGCAGATTTTCAAATCTAATTACTTACAATATCTTTCTAATCAATACATCAATTCAATTCCTTTGTACTTAACTCTTTCTACTTTGTGATGCTGTGCTTTTCTGTTCGTTGGTGTCTGCAGAATTCTTTAGCTCTCCCTTAGCTTGATTGATCAGGACTGCATGAAGTTTATTCTTCATCAGTTTCTATTCAGCATCTTCTATCAATTCACTCCCCTGTGTATCTGATTTCTTCTGGAAGTGAATTATTCTTGTCTCTTATATAGACATGATATTCCTTAATTCTAGGTTCTTGATTCTTGATTCTTGGCATGAAAAACAATCCAGCCAAATTGATTTACGGCTTTAACTCCTGATTTATCTC
>MU223187.1:5611742-5631183 GCA_018584345.1 Thuja plicata | reverse complement strand
TCTTCTTCACTTTCTCTTTCACTGTCTCTTCTAGATGAGTGTCTCTGACTAGATTTTCTTATTCTCATAGAAGACTTGAATGCAAACTCTAAGCTTGGTAAGACACTATTATCAAAGTTATTCATCTTAAATGAAATCAGTCTACCAATCAGGCTATCAAGAGTGACTGTGTTATTTTCTACTGCTCTCATTTCTTGAATAGCATAGACTCTAATAGCATATATAGGCAATAGGGTTCTTAGGATTTTACTTACAAATGTCTCCTCTTCAAGTGTACCTCCAACACCTTGTATAGCATTGACTACTTTTATTCTTGTGTTGTACTGTGTGATATTTTCACCTTCTTTCATTCTAAGATCATCAAAATTTCCTCTAAGGCTTTCTACCTTGGCTCTCAGAACATTTGCATCACCTCCATGTACAAGTTTCAACTTGTCCCACATTGTCTTTGCATTTTTGCAATCTTTGACATCCTCAAATTCAGCATCAGAGAGTGAGGCTGAAAGCTCTATAACCATGCAATTATGTTCATGCTTTAATCTCAATTGATCTACTGTCAATGGTCCTATAGGAAACACATATTCAGTATCTAAGTATTTAGTAATATCATTTCCAATACCTGATAAGTGAAGCTTTATCCTTCTCTTCCATGAAGCAAAGTTGTCCTTGTTCAACTTGGGCACATCTTGTCTGTTAATATTGTGATCTTTACTTAGGTCTTGAAACCTTCCTTCTAAGTACACAAGCTCTGATACCAATTTTTAGTAATAATTGAGAGGGGGGGTGAATCAGTGGCCTCAAAAATTTATCCAATTTAAACTTTAATCCACCAATAAATACTTCTCCAATTATTAAGTCCCTACAAGATGTATGCCTTTGAAATACTTGAAACAAATAACTGTCTGTCAGTTTACCTTGTCTATCCTTCTTCTCCTTGATAACCGATAAGTAGTAAACTGTATTTACCGATACTCACTAAATATGCAGAGTATACCAATCAATCCATAAATGCTTATGTGAAATGTAAAACAATAAAGTAATGAACCAAACACATATAACACAAGGATTTTAATGTGGAAACCCTGTTAAGGGAAAAAACCACTGGGACTGGTACCCCAAATTTTCACTCTTCTGAAGTGAGCCCTATTAGGAGCCAACCCTGTTAAAGGTTACAAACACACGATTAAGTGCGACCTTGTTATAGGATTTTTATACATAGGTTGGCACTTAGTATCTGGCATCTATGCTACCATCCTTGAATCAGTCTCATGACTGTCAATAGGATTTATGCTAATCTTACTACCATCCTTCAATCAACCTCCTTCTTATACTATCAATAGGATTTAGGTAAGACCAATGCTACTATCATGAGTCAACCTTCTGGTAATCTGTTAGGATATACCTCAATTAAAAAAGACTGTTAAGTCCTGCTCTGTTAAGAGACTTAATGCTTCAATGGTTAAAATGAAACACAATGACCTATTTCTAATGCAACTGAATTACATATTTTCAGATCTATTTACTTACAATATCTTTCTGATCAATACATCAATTCAATTCCTTTGTACTTAACTCTTTCTTCTCTGTGATGCTATGCTTTTCTATTCATCAGTGTCTACAGAATTCTTTAGCTCTCCCTTAGCTTGATTGATCAGGACTGCATGAAGTTTATTCTTCATCAATTTCTCTTCAACATCTTCTATTAGTTCACTCTCCCGTGTATCTGATTTCTTCTGGAAGTGAATTATTCTTGTCTCTTATATAGACATGATATTCCTTAATTCTAGGTTCTTGATTCTTGATTCTTGGCGTGAAAAACAATCCAGCCAAATTGATTTATGGCTTTAACTCCTGATTTATCTCATAGTTATCTTCTTTCCAATTGTACAAATCACTTACTTAACTATGGTCGAATAAAGAAAATCAAACAACCAGTTAAGTCTATCCTTTAGCTCTGCCAGCTAGATATTTTGTCATTTTCTGATCTCTCTATTCTGTCAGTCAACTCTGTAGTTTATCACCAATGACAACTACCAGTTCCATCAGTGTCACTTCAGTTAGCTTCAAGATCTCTATCCATCAGGCATCATTGGATTTTTCTCTTCAGACAACATTGTTTTTATCTTGTCAGGCATCTTATGATTCTTCTTCGTCGGGCAACACTATCTTCTTCTTTTCGGGCATCACTGTGACTTTATCTCTATCTTTACCGATGGTGTGTACTCCGTCGGTGTAGTCTGTCACTTGGTGAATACTAGACTTTTATGCATTGCTGAAAGCATAACCTTTATTCCATTGATTCTCTAAAGTCTTTGGCATTATGTATATGACCATACAGATGATATCAAGTTGACATCAATGACAATACAAACCATTAACTGATTTAATGTCTTGCACCATCTTCAACTTAACATTATCAAACATTCAATCAGTTACATGTCATCATCCTTCTTCCTACCATACATTCAACCCATTTCTTTGTCCTCTTGTAAATGCCACTCATTAGAGTTTGCAAGCCATCGATGGCTTGATCTAGCATGGGCTCAGAACTGATGGGGGTGAGCTTTATCTTCTCCAGGTATGTATTGTCATACATGTGATTACCATCATCTTCTAACCCCTCCACTACTATGTTAACTTTGAACTTTTTGATTTGTTCAATAGTTAACCTGGTGTAGAATCTCTCTCTACTCTCCAAATCATCTTTGCAATTGGCCTAGTAGTCTTCGATGTAATCTACATGATGGATAGCTCAGCTCATTTGCAATTAGTAACAAGCATAATTAACAAGATCATACTGTGGCCTCAGAACATCATAGGTTTCTAATGAAAACCTCTTTGAGAATATCTTTAGAACATTCTTCTCCTTAGAATGGGACACACAACTGTAAGCTCTGATAGTCATGGGGAAGTCATAGCCTTTCTTCCTAGCATTAGCACAAATGAAATTCACATTAAGCACTTGTCTCATCACCTCTACCAGCATGATCATATCAGTAGGATATCTGGGCAGCTTCAAAGGGAAGTCGTCAAATCTTGCAAGATGAATGTATGAGAAATATCCAAATTGAATGAAATAACATCCAAACTAGCTAATAAAATCCATGGCCTTGGGAGAGAATATCCTTTTTGGGCAACCTTTTAGCTCCCTGCACAGTCTCATTGTAAACGCGTCATTAACTCAGAGGTAATCAACATAATTGTTATGCAACTACAAAGAGGGGAGAAATTTGTAGCTCTTAACATCATCAGGAAATTCCTCTAATCTAGGAAGCCCTGGCCAAATTTGGAATGTGGAAAATATATACAATAAAAATGAAGACAAATAAAATTCATTTTGATGTTTAGCTTTGTCTAGGGAATTGGCTAGATTTTCTCTTACCATAAATGCCCAATCAATAAAATGGTGTTGAGAATAGATTACCTGCACCAAGAAGAAATGATGATCTAAAAAATTGAGTGCCTCACTCTCACCTCTGATCCTATGGAGAAGTACCAGGATGTCTATGATTTCTGGTTTCAGATTAGTGCCATATTGTATTTTTGGCAGCTTCCCTTTGGTGCTTCTAGGCTCTTGAAACCATGCCTTCATTATCTCCTTCTTCCAAATTGACTTCTTTGCTATATATTCAGTTACCATCTGACTGTATGTCATTTCTGAATACTCAGCTTGCTCTGGGATGTGAAGAGAGTTCTGAATTGATTCTCTATCGATAAAGAGAAACACCATATCATTGGGCAAGAGGATTTTATTGGTGTCTGGGTTGTATCGAGCTATACATTCCTGGATCAATTCAGGGCCTTGAACGGCTACAGGAAAACTAGAAACTTAGACTAATCCACTCTCCTTCAATTTCTCAGTGATGGGATGCATTTGGTCTGCTTTTAGCCTGTTCTTAAAGTTCAGCATATCAAAGAACTTCAGAGATGTATCTGAGACCTTATACTAGTCAGAGGTGATTCTATTCATTCCATTGAATCCCATAAATCTGGAAGCCATGCTTTGAATGATTTGGTTTTTGAAATAGGAATATCTCTCAGGAATGCAGGGGCGAAGAATAATCAATATCAGAGGCTTCAAATTCAAACAATTTGTCAAACAAATGGTAGCTCCTGTTTGCAATCTTCAACTGATTTTATAAATTTTGAATTCTTACCATTAAATGGCTGACTTCCCATGCCACATGAATAAAAAGACCCAAGCATTAATGGACAAAGTCCATTATGAAGTAAAATGACTTTATTTGGATTAATTACTTTTCTCTTACAGGCCATTGAGAAGTGTCTTTTCACTTTAGTAACCGTAACAGTAACTTTCCCGAGGTAGCAAAAAATTAATTTTTCGCTTCTCCTTTGGGTATAGAAATACTTTTGGAGTGCTCTGTATTTGAAAATCCACCGAAAGAGAATTTTAACCTATTGAGGTGCTAAAATGGTAGTTGTGGATTTCAATAGCTTTCTTCATCTCTTGGGTCACTTATGAGATTGATTTCACTTTGAAAATATTTTATTTTAAGGGTTTGGCAGAAAACATACTCCATAGGTCGAAACCCGACTAGTGGAGTAGTGGAGAAGCTATTTTACACTTTTCTGCCAGCAAGATTACATCTTAGATTTCTCTCCATTTGATCATTCCCTTCAGTCTGCAGGGATGTATTCTAAATGCAATAGTCTTTCTAAGCCCAAATCATCCACTTTAAAACTATACCAACTTCTGAGACATCATGGAATAGTCATCTACAAAAAATGCACCCTAATGGTGCTTTTCTGCCAGTGGAGAAGTCCGAACCCAATTTTTTTCCAATGAAGCAATATAAAGTATTCAAGATACAAACTCCAAAATCACAAAAGATAAATGTTAGAAGTCTCTGAATTGTGACCTTTATCAAATTTGGGATCTTAAACCTACCTGATTAAGCATGAATTCAGATACAAATCCCCCTAGTTCACAAGGAGAAGTGAAAATGGGAAAATCTGATAAAGGTCGCCTATCCCAAAGGGACAGTTTAGAATTAGACTCCAGAAAATCACAATACTTTCAAAACCACTACTATCAACTAAACTTCCAATTTTTTCTAGAGGTATATAGACCAAAAGTGGGGCAACAACTGGCTTTGTCTAGGGACTTGGACATTCACATATCCAAGCAAGGAACTCAATTCTCTAGTTTTGCAAAGCCCAATTAAAGGCGGCTCACAAGAAAACTAAAGCAAGACATGGAAAAGGAAGCAGAAAGGAAGCCTAACTAGGAAAAAAAATAGGAAATAAATGTAACTATAGTATAATACAGGGGTTACCTATTTTAAATTCAGATCTGATAGAGCTTCAAATCCTGACCATTATACATCAAGGGTAGCACCTCACCATTTGGATAAGTCAGTTTAAAATAATTCTTCTCAAATGCCTGATGGATCTTAAAAGGTCCTTTCCATAATGTTTCAAATTTTTTGTGCATGCCTTTGGGTGCCCTATGCTTGTCCCATACCAAAACCATGTCTCCCTCCATAAATTTCTGGGGTCTACTCTTTTTGTCAAACAAGTTCTTTACATGCATTTGGTGCCGTGTGATATGATCAACCATTTTTTCCCTTTCTTCTTCCAGTTTGTTCAGGTACAGAATCCTTTTTTCTAAACCATCTTCATACATGTCATCCTCTACTACTATTCTTAGTTTGTAAGTTGCTAACTCCAATGGTAATGGGAGACTGGCTTCTACCCTATAAACAAGTTCAAAAGGAAATACACCAATGGATCTTCTGGGAGTCACTCTATCTGCCTAGAGGGCTTCATAGATTTTCTTATGCCAGGTTGTCTGGTTATCTGCCACGAGCTTTTTCATGATGTTTACCAAATTTTTATTGCTAGAATTAGCTTGACAATTCCCTTGAGGGAAGTAATCAGATGAATGACTAATCATGATGCCATACTCAAAGCAAAATTTAGTAATTTCTTGAGAGGAAAAGTATGCATTATTCATAACTAACTTAACATGCACACCAAATCTTACTAGAATGTTTTATTTGATAAACTCACATACCGCCTCTGAAGTAGTTCTCTTGGTTTCTTTCTCCTCCACCCATTTCATGAAGTAATTATTTGTAGTGATTATGTAGGTATGACCCATGCTAGATGTGGAATTTATAGGACATATAAAATAAAGACCCCATTGCTAGAAAAGACCCTCAGTTACCACTAGTCTTAAAGGTAGTGCTGCCAACTAAGGCTTTCCAGTAAACATTTTGCATTTCTCACATTCCTAGCCAGTAATAACACTGCCTCAAAATCTTGAATGTGGTGACTGATGAGGAGAAGTTTCCTCCACAAGATTCATCATGAAACACCTTTAATAGCTTCTCTTTATATTGTTTGTCGACACATTGGAGGAAATTTCCATCTATAGACCTCTTATATAGTCTGTCCTCCAAAATTACATATTTAGAAGATTTTAGTTTCAGATCTCTTCTTTTCTTCGAAGTTAACCCTTTATGGCATTCACCATATGTCAAGAAATATACAATATTTTCAAACCATGGGTCTTGAATACTTACTGCCAGAACCAAATACATAGTTTTTGGATCTTCATTCACTTGGTTTTATACCATCACCTTGCATAGTGCATTCCCTATTACCAACTTGGTGGGCTTGATCTCTATATCATAGTCTTGGGTTTTAGCCACCCATGCTCCTTTGTTATTACATCCTACATATTGTTGAGTCAATATGCTTTTTACTGTAATATTAGGCACATACACCAGAGAGTGAGAGTGTAAAATGTAAAATTTTAAATTCTTTAAAGCCTTTATGACTGTGAAAGTGTGATTTTCAGTTTGAGAGTATCTCAATTTATGATTTTTTAGAGGTGTGCTCATAAAAGCAATGGGAGTTTGGATTCCCTCCTTGTCCTCCTGGCTTAGGATGGTTGATAGAGTATGTTAAAATGAATAACAATAGATTATGAAATCTTTCTTATAATCTGGGTGACATAACACATGAGTGTTGGCTATGGAATCCTTTATGCTTTTGAAACCTTTTTACTAGGATCATTCCACTTGAAACTCATATTTCCTTCATCATGTCCACTATGCATTTAGTAATCTCAGAAAAATCTGGAACGAATCTCCTGAGAAAGTTTACTTGGCTGAAAAATGATTTCACCCCAGTTTTTTTCATAGGTAAACTCAATTGTTGGATTGCTCTTACTCTTTTTGGGTCAATCCTTATTCCTTCTTGGGAAACAATGTGACCCAACAATTTTGCTTTAGTTACACAAAAAATTGACTTCTTGGGGTTCAATGAAATCCCATCTTCTCGACACATTTGCAATACTCTTCGTAAATCATTTATGTGATCCACTCTTTTCATAGAAAATACAGTAAGATCATCCATATACATACCAATGATTTTTTTCTTCATATCAATGAAGGAAAGGTCCATACCTCTATGAAAGGTGGCTCTAGCATTGATTAACCTGAATGGCATTCTATGATATGAAAAGGTGCCCCATGGAGTGGTGAAAGTGGTTTTATGCTGGTCTATTTTCTCAACTTCAATCTAGTTATGCCCTGAGAAGTCATCTAACATGGACATCGTTTCAGCTCTGGCCACGGTCTGCAAGAGGTGATCCATGTTGGTAAGTGAGTAATTGTCCTTCAAGGAAGATTGATTAAGGTTTCTGAAGTTAACACAGATTCTTATCTCTCCATTCTTCTTCCTCACATGCACTATATTCGCTACCCAAGTAGAATGATGGATAGTGTATATGATCCTTGTTTTGAGCATTTTATCAACTTCCCTAAATATGGCATCAACAACTTTGGGGTCATAATTCCTTTTTTTTGGTCTAAATGGAGTTACCTTAGGTTTTAAGGGAATCTGGTGTTTGAATTTCCCATTCATAAAACTTTTCAAATCTTCATAACTCCAGGAAAAAACATCTTGGTATTCTAGGAAGAGTTTCCTAGCCTCTTTCCTCTCCTCTTCAGTACAACATTTCCCAATGTTAATCATTTTGGGATCCTTCTTAGTTCCTATGTTCATTCCTTCATATTCACCAGTGGTAGGACCTCTCTCGATTCTTTTTTTCTTAACAAAGGTGTCATGCCTATTGAAAAGCTTCTCAAGAGTGACTTAATGGGGATGAATGATATTACCTTGTAATTGGATGACATATGACTTATCCTTCTTTTTCTTGTCTTGATGATCTCCTTTAGTTCTATTAGGAACATATTTATGGAAGTCACCACCGCTCTCCAGAAAGAGGAGGTTTTGGTCATCTTCAAACACTTTCCAATCTTCCACATTATCGGGCACAGATGGTCGATATACGATCTCCACTTGGTACTTCTTACCTTTGAATTCTGGGTGAGGGAGGAGTAACAAAGCTGACACTACCAAGGAGTTTTCCTTAGATTTAAATTCTCTCAGCATGGATTCAATACAAAATGCATCTAGTGCCTCTATTTCATCCCATACTTTCTTTCTGTAGTTCTTTAATCTATGATTTTTTACAGAGTATTGATTCTTGACTTGATGCACGATTAGCTCAGCATCACCGCGAGCTCTTAGTATTTTCACACCCTTTTCCTTTGTAGAAATAATGCTTAATAGGAGGGATTCATACTCGGCATTATTGTTGGTGTTGCTAAACTCCAATTTATAAGCCAGGGGCTCACATACTCCATCTGGTGATATCAAGACCATACCTACACCAGATCCTGATGAGGCACAACTGCCATCAAATTCAAGAGTCCAGATCTATGGTGGAGTTTCTTCGGTGGAAAAATAATTTTCCTCTTCTCTAGGATCTATTTGCTCATCATGGTCATTGGTGAACAATATATAGTTACCAAATTCCAACTCTTGATATAGTAGTTGGGCTTTTGGGTCATCAGATTTTGGCATTATGAACTTAGCTTTCTCCTCTGGAACTAGTTTTATCTTTTTTTTTGCCCATAGGGATTGAAGCTTGGGACCAATCCAACTTTATCTCCCCTCCAAGGTCTCTGCAAAATCTCATGCTTAATAGTAAACCATAACTAGTGAGTATATCAGCGATAAGGATAGTTAACAACATTTTCTTCTCAGGGTGTGCTGCCAGAGCCACTTGAGCATCTTTAATTTGGATGACTAGAGGCACTTTCTTAGGATCCATAGAGTAACACCTACCATGGGCTTTAGTAAGAGTAAGGCCTAACGCTTTATCTATAGTTGATGGCATTACATTATCTAAGGCTCCAGAGTCTATTTTGCAATTGCTTAACTTGCAACTATTGATATATAATGACACATAGAACGGTTCAGGATTTTGGCCTGTGAAAGTGGCCAAAATAGAAGGTTCCCCTTGCTTATTTGGTTCTACAAATATAGACTCATTTTCTATGGTAGTCATGACATTTTGGTTTAACTCTAGATTCGCTTCTTTATAGTAATCTACTAGCTTTTGCAGTTCTATGGGATTAGACTTAAGGTAGTCTATAGGAGAAATCTGAATTCTGGAATCTCTACAGAATTGAATAATGTCAAAAGAGATTTTCTCCTTACCTGGTTGAAGAATTCTCACTCATTGATTGGCCTCCTTAGAATAGGAGGTAGATGCCTCATTATTTTTAAGTGGAGGTGTTGAAGTAGGGCTTTTATCCTTCTAACTCCAGGTCAAGACTATATAAGAGGTCCCATCTATGGTAGCGTAACATGTTGCTTCTTGCTCTAAATATGATTCATACTCTAAATATAAGTTTTCAGAGTCACCATGCAAGTATGTATCTGGTTCATCTCCAGACACCCCAACATTCCACTCATCAATCTTATGCATTTTCCAAGCATGAGCTACATCAGGGTAGCTCTCTCCATCATGATATGTAGTTAGGTGGAAGGCACACATGTTTCATTTTTTAGGAGGAGCTTCTATAGCTAGCCTTTGTGGTGGAGCAGTCAATTGTAATGCCTTTCCATCAACATTACTCCCCTTGTTGTTTCTCCCATGCTGCTCCTAAAAGTTTTACTGGTAGGGATTATTAAATCTAGGGTGTTGCCTCTTGAAGGCAATGAATTCATTGGACAATTTTTGAATCATCTCATCTAATGATGTAGTATTACTACTACTGTCTCTAGATTGTATCTCTCTTTTCCATTTCCCAGATGAGATCATATGGTCTTCAAGCTCTACAATAGTTCTCTATATGGCATCCAAATCTGTAGGGTTCACCCTTCTTAGATCATAATTGATGTTCGACGACATAACACTTATGAAGAATGTTTTCAAATCTCCTACCATAGGCCTATTATCTATTGGTATACGATTTAAAAGCTTATTGAATTTAGCTATAAAATCCCTCATACTGATAGAAGGTTCTTTCTTGATAGAAGTTAGTTGCATCAATAGGGAATGTTTGTCTTCAGTAGTTTTAAACCTTCTTTCAAAAGTAGCTCTCATGGAGGCCCAATCTGTAATTGAAGAATTAGGTAAGTGGTGGAACCAATTGGTAGCACCCTCAACAAGGGTCTCAACAAATAATATGATGGCCACATCCTCTTCTCATACTGCAAGGATATTAACTGAAGCAAAGAAGGCATCAATGTGCTCGTCCATAGATACTTTCCCATCTCCAAAAAATTTAGGAAATTTATTTCTAGATCCTGAAGGAAGAGGATTATATACTACTAATTGTAATGGTCCAATTGTAGTGGCCCAAGGAAGTTCCATAACTACCAGAGGTAGATAGGGTGCTAGATTAATAACCAAAGGGGAAACTACTCCGTGCAACATTAAAACTTGACAAGTAGTAGGCAAAAGAGAAGATTTTTTAGGAGGTGAAGGAGGCCTACGCTTGCTCTTAATATTTATGTTCTTCCAATGAAGTACTTCAAGTAGATCAAAATCAAGGTTTACAAGTCTCTCAAAAACTAGCTCTATGTCACCTTCTTTCTTTGTACTTTTGAGAAACCTCTTGGGCTCCAAGATTCCAACTAGCCTTCTAGCCTAGCTTCATGCTTGACTTGACGTTGTGCCCTTCTTATGTTTCTCCTCCGGATGGCTTCTTCAAGGGATTATTCTCTAGCTTCTTCTTGTTCAAGCACTTGACTAGTATTTCTATAATGCTCTGTGTCTCTTCTATATCTCCAGACAAAAGTGTTCAATGAAGAGATGATATCCCCTTGATCATCTTAGAATCCAAGATTTGGTTGAAGCAAAGGAATTACATTTTCATGGGGAAGCACCATCTTTCTCCATGATATTCTTATGGTATGATGACTATTTGAGTCCCCAACAGAGTTTCCAAAAATATGTTGGTAAATAGATTGTTCTTCCTTATTATAACTCTAAAATACCCAAATATGAAGAAGTAATTGAATACAAGAGTTGGGAAATTTTAATTGTAAACTAATTTCCCTCTGAATTTAATGGTACAACTCCCTTGTATGAATGATTTTCAGTGAATTTTGGTCTTTCCTAATCTAACAGGGGTATGTTCTTGACCCGAGAATAGAATAGGTAAACCAAGCTAAACCTAGGCAGGAAATAGCTCAGACAGAATAAATTCAACTCTAAATCTAGCTAATTCTGAGATTTCATCAATTAGATTGAACCCCAAAACTAGTAATGCATGAACAACTAATGAAAATGAAGATGCAAGACTAAAGATTAATGATGAAATGAGAATGAATCGATCTATATCACAAAAATGTTTCTCAAACTTAGGATAACAACAGATTTTCCCTTTAATTAACTGTATCAAAGCATAATATAGAACTCTATTTTGAATACAGATTGCAAATCCAACTTCAAAGAAACATTTGAATTCAATAGAAAGGTAAATGCAATGCAATTAAATGGAATAGTTAAAGCAATGGTATTCAGACACACAAAATTGACTCCACAAAATGCTATCTTTCACACCAAAATTTAGCTGACCTTTGTATTGACTTTTGGTATAGTACACATAGAGTTTGATTCCTGAGCGTTACAAAAAGAGTAACCAAAATGGTTCAACTTATTTTGAGAAGGAATGATAAACAAACATTTATCCATTATAATATCATCAAAATTTGGTACAAAGGGAGAATCTATTCAAGCTTCAGTTTTATTCCCTTTGCCTAATTTAGCCCTATAGGTGGTGACAACTGTAATAACTTTGATGAGCTCTTCATGCCTATTGAAATGGACATTAGTATATTGAATGAGCCACCTAGAATTCTCCTTATCTAGGCTCTTAATTGTATTTGTACAGTCCTTCAATTATTCCATGGCTTTATAAATAAATCCACTCAACTGCTGGAGTTCTGGTACTTTGTCCAAATGGGTGAAAGACTTCTCTGATAGCTTATGCACATATTCAGAAAATGAATTCTGCATATTGGCCAATCCTATCATTTATTTGCCTTGTCCACTTTTCTTTGATTCTATGTGTATACCTTGAAGAATCTCAAAGTCTTTATTTTGTTCCTCCTTGATCTTAACATCTACTTGCTACAACCCCGTCTCAGCCTGAATGATCATCTTGATTTTGAACTCTAGGGTTTGAAGCCATTCGATTAGAGGTTCATCTCCTTTTTGTAGAATCTTGGATTTTAGTGCCTCTTTGGTCTTCATCTTTACTGCCACAAGGAGTGTCACTATGCACTCCTAACACTTCACTCTCTCAGATGCGAGAGTCTACAAATTCTTCTCAATGTTGTTCCTTTCCGTCTCTAGTCTTAAGAGAGTGTTACCCAGTTGCTTGACAACTACCAATCCATCAGATTTGAGTCTCTAAACCCATCCCTTTCTATTCTACATGAACTTCCTATTCTCTTGCAACTTGTCTATTATGGCTTGATTCTCCACGACATTGGGATTGAATGTGGTCTGAGTACTGGGAATACTAGCAACTGGAGTGACCAAATGCCAGATGAAATTAGTCAGTTCACTGACTTCAGCCTTAAGCTGTACCTTAGCCATTTAAAGTTCTTCCATCTCTTCTTCAATCACTATATTAGTATATTTCCACCAATCCACCTTGGTATCATGCCGAGCTAAACCCATGTCAAATGAGTGTAGTTTGAAATCTGAAGGTGTTAAATCTTCAAACCTACCCTCCTTCGTGGGTTTCACTACCTCCATGGTGAAGTGCCCAGTTTCTAGATCTTGGCTCAAGGTAGATAGCATCTTTACTTTCTTATCCTTTGTTGTAGCAGCATCAGGTTGCAAGGCTTGAGGTAAAGTATCTTTGATGGGAGCTCCTTCTTCTTCTCTCTTTTTTTGCGCTCTAGAGTGTTCTCTATCCATGATTCCATGCTAGTGAACTTAGTGGCAGAGACCAACTCCTCTATAAATAGTTTCCCAATGACTGGAGGGGTATAATTTGGTCTTGAAGCAAATGGATTTATAGAGGTAGGGGAAGAAGACACCAATCTAATGACTTGGGTAGCCTCTTGTTGCTTCTCAACCCTCTTGTTTAACTCTATAGCTGAGGCATTGGAGGTATCTTAACCCACCTCCACTACAAAAGGTGAATCTCACCTTGGGGTTTCTTGGGTTGGAGTGCTAGTTGGTACATCTATAATGACTTCTTTCACTAATTGCTCAGGTTCTGCACCTTTGGTGGGTTCCTCTATCGACCCAATATCTGGAAGCGGGCCTTCTCCACAAGTCTTCTTTGGTTGAACTTCTTTTTCAGGATGTTCATCACCTCTCCCAGTTGCTTGAGATGAACTTTTGGTCATAGCTGGGAGTATCACCAAAGAATTTGTTGCAATGTTGGAAGTATCCTTTGTCGGGGTCCTTTGAGTAGGAGGCTTCCTTTCCAACCTCTTCCTTCTTCCTGCCGTCCATTCAACCCACTGCTGTGTCCTCTTGTAAATGTCACTCATTAGAGTCTGCAAGTCACCGATGGCTTGATCTAGCATGGGCTCAGAATTGATGGGGGTGAGCTTTATCTTCTCTAGGTATGTATTGTCATACATGTGATTACCATCATCTTCTAACCCCTCCACTACTATGTGAACTTTAAAATTTTTGATTTGTTCAATAGTTAGCCTAGTGTAGAATCTCTCTCTACTCTCCAAATCATCTTTGCAATTGGCCTAGTAGTCTTTGATATCATCTACATGATGGATAGCTTAGCTAATTTGCAAGTAGTCACAAGCATAATTAAGAGGATCATACTGTGGCCTTAGAACATCATAGGTTTCTAATGAAAACCTCTTTGAGAATGTCCTTAGAATATTCTTTTCCTTAGACCGGGATGCACAAGTGTAAGCTCTGATAGTCATGGGGAAGTGGTAGTCTTTCTTCCTGGCATCAACACAAATCAAATTCACTTGAACCACTTGTCTCATCACCTCCACCATCATGATCATATCAGTAGGATATCTTGACAACTTCAAAGGGAAGTCATCAAATCCTGCAAGACGAATGTATGAGAAATCTCCAAATTGAATGAAATAACATCCAAACTAGCTGATAAAAGCCATGGCCTCGAGAGAGAATCTCCTTTCTGGGCAACCTTGTAGCTCACTGTACAGTCTCATTATACATGCATCATTAACTTGGAGGTAATCAATATAATTGTTATGCAACTGCAAAGAGGGGAAAAATTCATAGCTCTTAACATCATCAAGAAATTCCTCTAATCTAGGAAGCCCTAGCCAAATTTGGATCATGGCCAATATATACAATAAAACTGAAGACAAATAAAATTCATTTTGATGTTTACCTCTATCTAGGGCATTGGCTAGATTTTTGCTTACCATAAATGCCCAATTTATAAAATGGTGCTAAGAACAGCTTACCTAGACCAAGAAGAAATGATGATCTACAAAATTGAGTGCCTCACTCTCACCTCTGATCCTGTGGATAAGTACCAAGATGTCTATGATTTCCAGTTTCAGATTAGTGCTATATAGTGTTTCTGGCAGCTTCCCTTTGGCGCTTCTAGGCTCTTGAAACCATGCCTTCATTATCTCCTTCTTCCAAACTGACTTATTTGCTATATATTCAGTTACCGCCTGACTTTATGTCATTTTTGAATACTCAGCTTGCTCTTGGATGTGAAGCAAGTTCTGAACCCTTTCTCTATCGATAGAGAGAAACACCATATCATTGGGCAAGATAATTTTCTTGGTGTCTGGGTTGTGTCAAGCTATACATTCCCAGATCAATTTGGGGGCTTGAATGGCTACATGAAAACCAGTGGCTTTGACTAATCTTCTCTCCTTCAGTTTCTTGGTGATGGGATGCATCTGGTTTGCTTTTAGCTTATTCTGAAAGTTCTACATATCAAAGAACTTTAGAGATGTATTTGAGATCTTATACCAGTCAGAGGTGATGCCATTTATTTCATTGAATTCCATAAATCTAGAAGCCATGCTTTGAATGATTTGGTTCAGGCAACAGGAATATCTCTCAGGAATGCAGGGGCAAAGAATAATCAATATCAGAGGCTTCGAATTCAAACAATTTGTCAAACAAATGGTAGCTCCTGTTTGCAATCTTCAACTAATTTTATAACTTTTGAATTCTTACCGTTTAACGACTGACTTCCCATGCCACATGAATGAAAAGACCCAAGCATTAATGGAAAAAGTCTGTTATGAAGTAAAATGTCTTTATTTGGATTAATTACATTGCTCTTACGGGCTGTTGAGAAGTGTATTTTCACTTTAGTATCCGTAACGCTATCTTTCTTGAGGTAGCAGAAAATTACTTTTTCGCTTCTCCTTTGGGTGGAGAAATACTTTTGGAGCAATCTCTGTTTGAAAATCTGCCGAAAGAGAATTTTAACCTATTGAGGTGCTAAAATGATAGTTGTGGATTTCAATTGCTTTCTTCATGTCTTCGGTCACTTATGAGATTGATTTCCCTTTGAAAATATTTTATTTTAATGGTTTGGCAGAAAACGTACTCCGTAGGTCAAAACCGAGTTGGTGGAGTAGTGGAGAAGCTATTTTCTGCTTTTCCGCCAACAAGCTTACATCTTAGATTTATCTCCATTTGATCATTCCCTTCAGTGTGCAGGGATGCATTCTAAATGCAATAGTCTTTCTAAGCCTAGATCATCCACTTTAAAAATGTACTGACTACTGAGACATCATGGAATAGTCATCTTCGAAAAATGCACCCTACTGGTGCTTTTCCGTCGATGGAGAAGCCCGAACCCAATTTTTTTCCAATGAAGCAATATAAAGTATTCAAGCTACAAACTCCAAAATCACAGAAGATAAATGTTAGAAGTCTCCAAATTGTGACCTTTATCAAATTTGGGATCTTAAACCTACCCAATTAAGCATGAATTCAGATACAAATTCCCCTGGTTTGCAAGGAGAAGTGAAATTGGGAAAATCTGATAAAGGTCGCCTATCCTAAGGGGAAAGTTTAGACTTAAACTCCATAAAATCACAATACTTTCAAAACGACTACTATCAACTAAACTTCCACTTTTGTCTAAAGGTATGCAGACCAAAAGTGGGGCAACATGCTCAAAAAAATTATATCTAACTCATTGAGAAATACAATGGATATTAAATATCATTTGAAGAAGGCTTGTACCCACTTCCCTATTGTATATAGAAAAATATACATTTAGTGATGATATGTATGTCTATCTATATACCTCAAGAAAAAGGGGCCACAAAGGAAGAGATATCCTAAGAAAATCCCCTAGTTGGATCCAAGTTAGATTAATGCAACCCAAGTGATATAGGGGTATCAATGCAAAACAATAATCTAACCAAGTGCTAAGAAAGAAGATGTCATTTCCTATGCACCAGGTATAGTCAACTAGAAATAATAAGATAATGTTGAAACTAATGAAATAGAACAGATCTAAAGTATAAATAATCAAATTAATTAATGAAAATATACCAAATCACCTTTAAATTCTTGAAAATTAAGTGTTCAAACTCAGATATGAAATTCTTCTCCTGAAATAGCTCAGAAATCCGACCAGGACCAAATCTGGAACTAGAAACTCAAGATCTTCAAAAGCCAAAAATATTTATATCTCAAGACTATGCTAACCTAGAAGGTGGATGGTGACATGTATAAAAGCCACCCAGGACTAGGCTGAAGTCAGCATCCACCTGCTCTACAAGATTTCCAAAAATCTAGATCTGTGATAATAAACTATTTCTAATTGCTCCGAATCTGAATCTGCAAGTCCGTATACCTGAATCTACAAGGGGAAATGCCTATTTTTATTGGGGAGGGGCTTTCCTTGGTCAAGCCCTAGTTTAGGAATTATCCTCAAATGTAAATGTATGTAAAAGAAGAGAAAATGTACAAATTCACCTTACTTTTTAGAAACCCTCATGGAGGATCTAGACCCGTAATACACAAGGACGTAGAAGTGCTCAATGTTTTTGAATCTTGTAAGAATGTAGGATATCTCATTGAGTATAATAGATCAATAATAAAAATTCATGGATATATGTGTTGGAAATTATTGGCATTATGATGAGTTTTGTCATTGATGACAAATAGAATAGTAATAGCTATCAGAATTACTATTGGACATAAGGAAGAGTTATCGGTATAAGGAGGTCAACTATCAGAAGCCCACCAATATTGGTCATAAGGAAAATCATGATGCAATCAACAAGAGGAAGAACAGGAAAATGGTTTATAGATTGATCGAGATTAAGTTTTTGGTTAACCCTAAGATCAAAGATCAGGAATGAAGGACTAGAGAAGGAGATTAAGACATAAAAAGCTTAAGGAAGAGATTATGAAGAGAGATTGAAATGAAGAAGTTATGAGGATGAATTGAGCAACGAAGCGAATCAGAAAGAAAAGAAGAATTGAGAAAAAAGTTAGAGCATAAGAGATCTGACAAGATTTTGAAGGAAGAGTATACATGTCATTACTATCTTGTGAAGAATCCTAATAGTTTCTAAAAGGTATTGTAAATATCTTAACCTAGTAGTCTCTAACAGGACTAATAAGCTCATTTTCATGTGATCTTTTTGTAAATCCTTTAACAGGGTTGTAGATCCTCCCCCTGATTCCCTTCTATGTTTGACTTCTTAAAGGATGGGAAGGGGAGTTATTCTTGTATTCATGTCTATGTTGAACCCATGTGAGATGGTACCCTCAGTGTGATCTTTTATCTACTTGATTTATGTGACCTTCATGAGACTTGAGATACGTTGTGAGATCCTATTATGTTATGATATGATTAGTTGAGATGATATTTTGATACTGTTATTTTAAGAACGTACCCCGACCCATCATAGAAAAGCTGACACGCGGATTTCATTGCATTTTCCTTGTTTTCTTTCCTTGTGTGATGTTTGGCGTATGAAAGGATAGACTCACCCTTGGGAGGGTAGAGAGTCTTGTGGGTGAAGGGTCTTGGGTATGCCTCTTAGTGTATAGTCTCTTCTCAAGGAGAAGAGGGATAAGACATGGATATATGAGCTCCATGTGCCATTGTTTTTCTCTATTATTTGGGGTTGATAAGGGGAGAAATTTTTGTGAGGAGGAATGGAAGTTTTGGTTGCATTTTGATAGCCTTGTGAATGCATATGTATATTTGGTATTTTATATTTATGGCATCTCCTAATTGGTTCATTTTCTACCTTCACCCCTTTTATGGTACCAAGGGTGACCCAATGTGAAAATAAGCTTGGGAGGGAGTTCTTTGTTGTAATGATTTTGTTGTTGTTTTTGTGGTGTGCATGTGTGTCACCCAATCCTTTTTTATTTCCCTAAGATTGGGGATGGTCTCATAGAGACCTAGGATGGGAGGTCAGCTCCCATGGCCTATTCAAAATCCTTTTTGTTGCAGATTTTTGGAAGTCCTAGTTCACCTTCAAAATAAAGTTAAAGCTTGGAAAGAGAGGAAAATAAATGTTGTTTCTTTGCAAGTTGTATATGTAAAAGCCACGTGGCTAAAAGTTTGTAATATTGTTTTGTAAGAAGAAATACTTGTAGTTCTATAGATTTGGTTTAATGGACCTTGTATTTGTTTAAATGAGTTCTCTTCATAAGTGATAAGAAAGAGTATATATCTTACTATGTATTTGGAAAGAAAGATTTGTAGTTCTTAAAAGTTTTAAATTAATGGTTCTTGCATTTGAATGTATGAATTTTTCTTCAATATATGAAAGGCTAAAAATAAATAAACAATATTTTTCTACTTCTTAATGTGAGTATATTTGTGACAAATTTGCATGATCTAGTTTAGATCTTTAAAAATAAATAAAAGAGATGTTTTCTTTTTATTTGAGATGACTTCCTTTTAGCCTTTAAGAAATTTTAATTTTCCTAGTATTGACAAAAGTAAAAAAGAAAAAAAAAAGAACTTAGCTGCATTTGATATTTGTTTTGACGAAAAAACCACTTTTACTTCTTCAAATATGTATTTAAAAGCTAATTTAGATGCTGGCTAATTTTTATTAAATTTACTTCTCATATTAGTTTCTTGTACTTGAGTTATTAGCCTTGTAAGGATGAATATATATA
>MU223187.1:5597274-5611642 GCA_018584345.1 Thuja plicata | reverse complement strand
GGGTTGAGAAGGGTTAGAACCCAGGGTAGAAGTGGTTGAGAAGGGTTAGGTTAGGGTTTAAGGGAATATTAATAAATGAAATAAACTTATTTAATTCATTTAGAAATATAGGAGTTAATTATTAAAATAATTAAATTGCTTTTTAATAATTAAGGGACTATAGCCTTTTTAATTAAATTAATAGGCTAGGGGAATGGGTTGGATTGCAAGTGATTAATTGATTTAGAGATTTATTTAATTCCATTATAATTAAATACTATAGCCATGTTTGATTTAGATTTGATCTGATTGGTCGATATTGAATTGAATTGTATGGCTATAGTAGGTAATATAAATCAGTGATAAAAAATCACCTAGGACATTAAATTGATTCAAAGAATTATGCCAAACAGTAACAGGGTCGTTTGGACATAACTCGGGGGTATGATCACACTTAGGGCAAATAGGGTCCATAGTTGCAACAGACCGAAATTAGGTGGTTACAATGAGATCTAAGCGTCAAGGCAATGCACCGTGATGACACATGTATTTGGCGGGACTGGCTACATTTGAGATGCAAATCAAAGGATAACTACAAAATCTTTTAAATATAATGGCTTGCACATTACCATCATATCAAAGATGTGGATGAATTAACTTAAAGGGATTGCGCCATGGTGATGCGTGTCCTCAGTGGGCCCAAGCATGATTGAAGAGATGAGGTTAAATAGAGTATATGTCTAATTTGATCTAATGGCCCATGTAAAGCCTTATGGTAAAGATGTAGATACAATAGCCTTTAAGGGAAGGCACTGTGGTGACACCTGGAGTCCAGTGGGTCCAGCAGGGTAATTAAAGATTCAATAAATATACGACATCTCTAGAAATATTTGACGATTGACATTGATCCTCAATGGAAAGATGATTAGAGGATAAGCTTTGAGGGAATGCGTCGTGATGATGTGTGTCCAACCAAGAAAGTTGAAGACCATAGTTAATGAAAGCTGGTTGGGTAAAGATACGACAAGTTAAGGAAGTTCCAAAGGCTGGCGCAAATCCTCCAATAAAAGGTGATGTGAATTTAGCCATTAAGGCATTGCGAGGTGCTGCCACGTGTCACTATAGATCAAAGCCGCAGGTCATAAGGTTGATTAAAGGCAGTGAGGATCATAAAATATCAAACGAATGTTGTAAAGCCTAAAGAGTAAAGTGATAAATATATAACCATTAAGGGAATGGGTCATGATGATGCGTGTCCTAAGTGCTGGGATCCCTTGTTAGCATAAAGTGAGATAAAGTGCTAGCATCTTCAGAAAGATATAACGATGGGCGCAAAGCCTCAGATTGAAAGTGCCTGAAGTATAATCTTAGAGGGAACGCACCATTGTGATACATGTCTGAGGAGATAAGAATTATAAAATATTTGTTGTGAGCCATCCGATGTAAAGAAAAGATGTCAGGATTACCGGTCGTGTTTCAAAGGAGTTAATTTAGTAGTTCTGAACCATTAATCGTGAGATTTTGAACTCAGACAAAGTAATGGCAAATGTGTGCTTTCCATAGTAAAAATTTAATGCTTAGGAATGATGGGATTGCTATGTGATTGATCATTCAATTCTTACTCACCATAATTGTTGATTTTGTGGAGCAAAAAAAGCTGCAGTGATCGCATTCTAACTCCCAAAGCTGTTTGCAGAATGAGTAAACTTCTGATGCAATTATTTCTAAATTTTTAAGTATGAAGAAATATTAGGGCTTGTAGTCACTTGATTCTATTATAAAAAATTGTTGAATCATTAGATTTATAAAATCCTAAATTCAAGATGCCACCTAGGAGAGATTTTAAGGGCAAAATAGATTCCAAAGAAAGAAATGTATGTCATGACCTCTTGCAGTAATTAAATAGGTCAACCAATGATTAAACAAAGATTAAAGAAAAAGTCCCTAAGATTCCACGTTTAAAAATTGGTGAAGGTTTTTATGATTTGGGACAGTGGTCTAGGGATGCAAATATAGGACTGAGTGGTTTGGCTTTGTTCAAAGTAGTTTTCGGCCAGAGAAATGCCTTTGCTCCTAATAGTAATGTGTAGCAATTTGATGTGGGCAAGTTAGTGGTGCCTGAGATTTTCATGGATATGGACATGCTTATGAAAATAGCTGACAAATATCACAAAATATCTAGGGTGGTTAGAGATAAGGATGGACATATTATGGTTAGTATAACTGCAGAGGAAATCAGGGAAGTCTTTAAGTGTAGTGATGAGGATACCCCTATGGAAAAAATTGATTTCAAAGAATTCACAGAAGTGTATCAAGCCCAAAGGGGTTATTTGAGAAATGTACCCTTAAAAGAATATTTTAACAAAATTGGGGATTTGATTATGGTAGGTCCAACTACCAAGGAACCTTTCAAATTGGATTACTTTACCCCAAAGGCTAGAGGAGTATATAGGGCTTTATGTCAAACCTTTGGTGATGATGAAGAAAAGGAAATGTCCATCCGTTATATATTCATGACGCTACAGTTTTTGCATCCTCATTTGGCCATAATTTTTTATTTTTCTCCATATCTTGCAGACTTAATACTTGAAGGTTTGATAGGCATCCAGGACAAAAAGGTGACTAGGCCTTTTACATGGTATTCCCTGCTGATGCACATGTTTTTATTCAAAGGGGCAGATTACTTTGAAAAGGAGATGGAATTGAAAAAGGTCAAAGATGATGAGGATATGCAAGTACAGTTGTGAAATGTAGACATGTCATGGGATAACAAAGAAGCAAGTTAAATTAATTTTGATAGATGTTTTGATGCTATAATTAGGGCATTATTGTTGACTGATGATCCCAGAATGCCTTTGACACTTTTGCAACTATTGAGGCTAAGGAATATAGTCAGGAACTAAAAATAGTACATAATTGGGGAGATGTTATTCTTTACCCAGTATCAATAGTATTCAGAATTTATGGCTTTAGGGGAGTCCCTAATATACTACCTTACAGAGTGCCTGTTAAGCTAGGGTTGGCAGAAATAATAAGGAAACTTGGAGGTTTGCAGGAGGAAGCATTAATAGGAAGAGGGAAAGGAACTATTTTTCCCATAATCACAGTAGCCCATCAATTAATTATTACAAAGGGAGGGTGGAAACACCTAGATACATATATGGCCCCTTATCATTTGAATAATGCAGTGTCAAGATGTGCTGACCCGAAGGCTTTCATTAAAGATATGTTTAGGGAGAAAACAAGATTCCTAGTAGTAAACCATCAATTCAACTATCCCGAAGATGTAATCAGAAATGAATTTGATTTGATAGAGTAGGAGATAAAGAAGGAAAAATGGCTAGCATACAAGAAGAGCCTAGATTTTGTGCAACACTTTGATAAGTTGTATGACCTATTAAAGGTTTTTTAGCCTTGGGCTAAAAAGATGGAATCTTTAATGGAGATGTTTGAAGACATCAAGTAGACATTAAATTAGAAAAGGGCTAACACCTTGCAATTAGAACTAGAAAGAGGCAAAGCATTGATGAAAAGGATAATTCCTATTAGAAATGTCCCCCCAGGGAAATATATGGTATACCAAAGAAGAGGGTATAGTACAGTCTTTCCACAAGCTAAGAAGACCTTGGATCCAAAGGGGAAAAGGCCATTAGACCCAAACCCTAAATCATTTACATTCCCAAAGAGGAAAAGGATAGAAGGAGAACAAAAAAAAAAATAGGAAAATGTATACTCTCCTTCCCAATCTCCACTTTGTATTGATGAGCAAGCTATAGCAGAACAATTATTACAAATGGGAGATGCTAGAAACTTTTTTGTCACAGCCCAAGAATTACAAGAAGGGATGCCTGAGGTTCTGAATCATGCTTCACTGGATCTAACTATCATAGAATATGCAGGTAATGAATTGGACCCCTTGACACAATAAGCCAATGATGAGTTTCTCTCTGGTGACAATTTTTTCAAGGCTAGGGCATCCTTACAATTTTTATGTACAACCCACATGAATTAATTCAAGGAGAAGTGACAAAAACTATCCATACTACTGGGACAGAGGCAAGACAAGCATCTAAGGGAGTAAAATTTAGTGAAGATAATGCAACCCTTGTTATGTGGCATATAAAGAGGAAAAGACATAAGATATCTGATGAGGGTGATCAGGCTGAGCATGCAGGTAGCCTCATAGTGAGAAGAGTATTAGATACCTCAGGGGTAGAAGCAACTAACCTCACTCTGGAAATAGAAAAATTAAGCTTAAAGGTAGATGAGAAACAAGAAGATGTACTCAAGAGCCTGAGGGAAAATTATGAGATAGTGATGAAGGCTTATAACAATGAGAGGATCAAGTCCAGTGAAAAGGACAATAAGATTGGCTTCCTTGAAGGAAAGAAAAAAGTTCAGTTTGTTCCTCAGAGGATGATTACACAAGATCCTCACCAGCCATCATCATCAAGCCCAATCATAACTTTCCCTCCTTCCCCTGCACCATCAAATCCTACCACACAATAGGAGTTGGAGAAATAGAAAGCAAGACTAATTACTGAAAGAACTGAGTTAGAAAAATCAAAGAAGGAGTGGGTTGAATAGTCTGCAACATTTAAAGAAGTAGAGGCATGGGTAAAATAGAAGTATGCTAACAAGATACATAATACCCTTAGGCATTGCACTCATGAATTAGTCCCTACTACCATTTATTCACAGGGGAAGAAAATTATCAGCATATTGAATGAATATAATGAAGATAAGGACAACTGGGGTCAAATGGTGGACATGTGGAAGGGAAAAAGAGGAGAATTGAAATTCTTTCATACCACATGCAAAGAAGAAAACAATGTTGACACTGTCTTGACTGGTGCTTATGAATGTGTCAAATTACTGATGGACATGGACATAAGAAGGAGCATCATCCTCAGGAAGATAATGGCTTTGAGAAAGGAATATTCAAAGGACCAATATGAGGTGTTTCCCAATTGTTTTAAGAAGAGTGATGATATAAAAAATGAAGCATTATGGCACACATAAATGGATGAGGCATTGACAGTAAGAACCAATAGCATTATTACTCTGGAAAGCACATTATTTTTCATTCAAACTTTTGAGATAGTTGGTAAGGCCAGAGCATTTTTTGAATTTTGGTTAGAAGAGATTAAGAAGGCAAGTGTCAACTGGAGTGAGATTAACAATAGAAAAGTTGAATTCATTAGCTTCGCTTGGCTGAGTGATGAGGTGTCTACCTCTTGGAAGGACAAGTACACTATAGTTGATCCAGGAGAAGGTGACAATATGCAAGTGGACAATGAGGCTTAAAAGATTGGATGAAACAAGAAAAGATGAAGATCCTACATCACCAATATAAAAGACAACAGATGCCATGTGGCTACTTCTAAACAAATTTTAAGTAGTTACAAGTACCAAGTGGTTAGGAGACAAAATATGTTAAATATCTATTGTAACAAGAGTGGTTATCACTTCATTAGATATTTTGTCTTTTTATTGAGTCATTTATTTTTTATTTATTCCGAATGATCTGTAGCTTTTTGCAATCCTATTCTATAAAAGGATTCCCAGAATCATTGGAAAGGGCTGGAAAATTTGGATTGTAAACAATTTGTAAAGTTTTCAGTCAAGAGGAGAAATATAGTATAATTTGTACTAGATAGTTGTAAGAAATCAAAAATGAAGTTGAGAGATCTTTTGCAGGTTATTGAAGAGGTTATCTTTGAGTACTTTTTTTTATACTAGAATAAGATTTTCTGAATTTAATACAAGGAACTAGATTCCAATCTCTCATGTGTTATATGTCTTGTGAGTTATGAGTTTTCTGATTCATTAGCATAGTTTTCTCTATGTTTATGTACTTTTTTGAGAGTTCTGATCTAGGATCAGACTAAATTAGGCTCTGATTAATGCATAGATTCATTTGACACAAACCAGGATTCTATTAGTAGTAGGGATTTGGGGTAATTATGTTATGATCTAAAATCTTTGGTGAATATTGATTTTAGTATATTGTATCTGAGTCAGAATATAGCCCAATTGATAAAACATTGTTCTAAAGTTGATGAGTTCTGTATTATTACATATCTAGTTGCATATTGGTTGTGTTTACCTATAAAAAAACATTTAAATCCATTAAGTCTACATTTGTGTAAGTTTGTTGTGAATTCCTATCTCATGCTCCATTTCATGGTTGATGTTCAATAGGTAATTAGCCAATTATCTAGTATCTCCCGATCATGTTGAGTCATTGTGAGATTATTGATTAATATTACCATATTAGATATATTAGAAGGTATTATAGGGTATCCCCCCCTTGGTGTAGCAGGACCTAATGAGTAGAAGTATTATGAGAGTGCTTTTTAGTTGGTACTTTTCTTGCATGAACAAATATTTGGAGGTGGCTCCTCTATAAAACAATCATAAGAAGAAGAGGTTGTTGTTTTTATTACAACATAAAAAGAAACCAACAAAATAGAGACTCTTCTGGGGAATAGTTTTTCATTGCTGTGAGTGAGTAAGGTTTTTCAAGTTGAGCTAGACTCCTGGCTTGCTTACTTATTAATACAAGTTGGTTGACCATTAAATTATAGTTTTATCTTTGTATGTCCCAGTGATTTGTATTACCATTGATTATATTGGGATAGATTCTTAGACTTGGTTGATATCCATAACTCATGAAAAATTTCCATAAAAAAAATTTTATTGGTCAAAGTTGGTGTGTATTTTCCTAGCTATTTTTTGGGTAGAGACTCAAAAAAATATCTGCATCAGTGTTGAGTTACAATTATTTGATACACCACTAGTTCAGCTATGAGTTATAAAAATACCAAATCCATGATGAAAATTCATCCTGAGAATGAATTGTAAAGTGAAATTCCATCCACTTCCAGAGCCGGGAAATCAATAAATAGAAATGCTGCTTGAGTTACTCCCCAAGCCTAGAGGTAGAGAAGGAACATAAGAATGGATACTCCTATTCCTCCTATTCATGAAGAGGATAATGTAGATGTTGAACAAGAAACACAACCAAGATTGGGATTCTATGGGGAGTATTACTCTCATAGTGAGAGGGTTGATGATGTTCATAGATATACCAGGAAGGTGGTTCATGGTAAGTCCCAAGGACATGAGACAAGGTGTAGATCCAAAAGTAGAGGTGAAGAGAATAGGAATGCTCCAAGTGATTCAAGCTCTTCCTCATCCAAAAGACCACATGCCCATCATCACAGGAGAGAGAGAACTATCATGGAGGAAAAATCAGAATCTAACATGACTCTTGTAGATTCTAAAGAGATTTTTGAAGAAGTGGGTGAATTGGAGAGGAAGATCCAAGAGTAGATTTCCTTAAGAAAAAAAAAGAGAAAGAGAAAAGGAGGAAAGAATTATACATGCTCAAATTCAATCCAACCAGTTGAAAAGGAAACTGTAAGATTTGGAGGCAATGAATGCTACTGTTATACCTGATAAACTTGAACATCAACCTTTTGTTTAATAGTTGTATGATTTACCGAAGCCTAAGGATAAAGGTAAGAAGAATGTAGTAGCAATTGAAATAAAGGAGCCAGTGAGAAAAGGGAGTACAGTGGACCCCATGGTTAAGTTGGATACTGATTTGGAGAGAGCCAAAAAAGAGAGGGAGATAATAGCCAAGGAATTAGAGAAGGCTGAGTTGGAAGCCTCTACTCCTGAAATGAAAAAGAATATTTAATTTCCTAGGCAAGCCTCTGGGCCTCATCTTGTTGGTGCTAGTCCTAAAATGTCTCTTAATTCAGGAATGAATTTACCACCACCTATTCATTCTGGAAATGCTACCACTTCAAATACTCAAGGTAACATTTCATCTCAAAAAACTCCTGTGTATACTGAAAGATACACACAATTTATTTTCCTTGGAATTCCTAGTTATCCAAATGAGATTCCTAAAAAGATTAGGGATTGTAACATAAGAAATATTACATTTAGAATGTAAGATGAGAAATGGATGTTTGTTACCAAAATATAAGATATAAAATGTGTATTTGAAATGTAGGGGGTGGATAAGATGTTCCACTTTTATCCTTAAATGCACAAATGAAGGATCCAAATTGATTAATCCCAAAGGAAGGATCAATGCATAAATGAACCAATCATTTGGAAATAAGTGTAAAGAGGAAGATCTTAAATTCCCTTTTATAGGAAAGAATGTGTGATAGGTTTAGATAGATTAAGAACTTTAATTGAAATGGATGAGAGAAAAGTACTAACCTTGAGATGTTGTAGATCTAAAGAATGCTATTTTTAGGGGTCTTCACTTAGTTTCTGGAAAATATGAGACCAGATCTAGAATAGAAACGAAGAGATGAACACAACCCATAAATCATTATCTATTATGACATAGTTCCAATTTGTACCCTCAAGTAAATGTTACCATTGACCCATAATTTTTTATTCCGACCTAGGGCAGAATTGATTTAAAAAGTCTCAAACTGAAAATCTATTTTTGGATCCTGAAAGTTTACCGAAAAGGGTATCCAAATCTGCACTCTGATCTATTGTTCCAAACCTATACCTACAATAAAAATGGATTGTTTGTTTGGGGGAGGGGTTTTCCTTAGTCAAACCCTAATTTATGAATTAACCTTGAAATCAATAATTGAAATAAATAATGCTAGAAAGTAGTAGAAGTAAATCTAATAATGAAGCTATGATATTCAATAGATATGCAATAATATTTTGAATGTAAACAAGTATGTAAATATGAAAGCTTGGACTCAATTACAAACCATAAAACTCCATAATTGTATGCTTGGAATCCACCTTGAAGAGAGAATGAGAGAGTCTTGAAGATGCACAAAGGATCTTTAAGGAAGATCACACCACCATGATGGATAGATCTAGGGTTTGAATGATGAATCTTGACTACTTGAACCAAATCCCTTCAAAGGCTTGAATGCTTGAATCCTCGATATTCAATGGAGAAATTGGATGATTGAGAGGAAAAATTTAACACTTTGAAAGCTTGAAAACATGTAGAACAATGGGTGCTTGAAATTTTTTCTTGATGACTTCTTGCTTGATTTGATAATTCATGCTTAACATCACTTAGAGAAAATGAGAGGAGAAAACTTCCCTTTATATGAAAATAGGGAACAATCTTATAGAGAGGCCTACATAAGAGAATTAAATTCCATTGAGACCCATACCCCTATAAGAGGACCTATATTAAATATAATTTAAGAGTCGTTGCTTTGGAACCCAAAAAGATGACCTGAAAGAGGGAAATGAATTTTTTATGACCTCCGGCAGCTGACAGACTTCCAAATTTGAAAGGGGAACCCTGGTAAAGGTTGAGGTCATCCTTAAACTAGGTCAAGGTTGAGGTAGACCTTGACCTAGGGAGTCAGGACCCCTGGAAAACATTCCACATGGGATGGATGGTGCCCGGAGAGGCCCAATCAGGGTCCTAAATAGACACACAAGTAGGAGAGGATGCAGAAATGAGGGGACAATATTATGGTGGTCAAAAACACCCCATAAGGAGGGATAAACATTCTTAACATGGAAGTGATTTCATTTTAAGATGATACATTAAGCCCCCACTTTAGTGGGAGTATGGAAATCCAACATTCTCGCGGTAAAGTTAGAAGAAAGACTCTAGTGGATCGTAACGAGGTAGAACATCACTTAGTCAAGGACATGAGCCACCAAACCAAGGATTATAACTCAAAATACATGCATAAAGATATGAAAGTAAAGAGAAATCAATCATAGAGAATGTACATGATTACATAAGCAAGACAAGAACAACACTATAGATAACATAGCTTCATGATCTAATCCTACTAGCATGAAAGTGAAAGAAAGAAAAGAGATAATGATTACCTCACCTAGTGAGATTCCAACCTTACCATGAATCACCAAGAGGGAGAGCCCAACAGGTTCACTCCTAAGCTATTCTTTGTAATTGTAATGTGACTTCTTACGACTTTTGAAATATCCATAGATCCACATTCTTGTGTCACTATGGAATATAAAATGCATGTCTTTTCAGGATTTAGCAAAAATAAAATAAAAATATGTGTCTCTTTAGGATTTAGCAACTTATGTGCATTACCTTATGAGGATTTATCATAAATAAAAATAAAAATGTGTGTCTCTTCAATATTTAGCAACTTATGTGTGTTACCTTATGAGGATTTAGAAAAAATAAAAATAAAAATGCGTGTCTCTTCAGGATTTAGCAACTTATGTGTGTTACCTTCCGAGGCTTTAGCATGTTGAAAAATGTAAACTATAGTATAAGGTAGACCCTATATATTCTCCCCTCCTTATCATGACTACCCACTAGGCCGGATAAGGAAGAGAAAAGAGGATACCTACTTCACAAGGTAAGGAGATATCCAGCTTAACAACGATATACACTATATCCTTAGCAAAGAGTATTGACCCTTACCTCTAAGAACATAGATAATCATTAAATGGATATGTCACATATGGAAAAAGGATCCTCCAAGAGGAAGACATATTATCATCAAGACCCCCACCATAGAGGAGTGCTTAGGATAAAATGTCATCTTCTAAAAAAAGGGACCCAAGATTCAATCATCAAGCCCCCTGCGATGAAGAGGAAGAGGAATCTCGGAAAGAAGGATTCAAAATATAACCCAAAGAAAAGGCAAGAGTTTATAAATAACATAATTTGAAAAATAAAGAAGAGGTGATGACCTAGGAAAATCACCTCTCATATAAGAGGGTATCCATGGTCAAAACATAAATCTTTATAAGGAAATAATGTTGTATGATAAACAAATTCCACTAAGCTAAGGAAAGTAGATCCTTAGATATAGGAAGAAGGAGAATACCTTTCCCCCCAGGATGAAAGCAAGGGATATATCAAATTATATCAAGATGTGTTGTAGCAAAGAGATATCTTTACAAAACAAGTGTCCTAGAAAAGATATCATGAATGCTTATGAGAGAAGGAAATATGTACCATAATAGAAAATTATAAAGAAAGAATATAGAAAGAATAACCAATTAAACTCAAAAAAAAATACATGCTAAGAGCATAATGGATCCTGAAAGACTGGAAGGAAATACCTCTTTCCCCCCAGTTAAGAGACCAGAGGAGAAAAAAATATTATCTAATTTATAGAAGAACGAGGGGAATGCCCTATATCAAAATTATGAAGAAATTGTAATACTGCACAGGAATGAGATATAATTCCTAAAGTAGCTCTTTCTCAAACATATAATTTTAAATGTACACAATCGAAAATTAAATGTGTATTATTATAATGAAAAGGACTTATGTATTTAGAAAGAACATTTTTTGGTATGGGTCTAATGATTTCTTTCTTAGAATTCATTAGCTGGACATACACTTTCTCAGCCACACCTTGAGGAGTATCAGGGTGATCTAAAGAAGGTGTTGGAAGAAGAACATGAAGAGGAGGATGAAGGTTAAGATCAACCAATTTGATTGGAGAAGGTGGGAATCCTATACCACTCATGTCTTGTTTAGGGGATGAATGAATCAGTTTTTTAATTCCTTGTTTATTGACACCAAGCCCTAAACCCTTATATCCTTGTTTATCCACCATAGTGTATCTGGTAGTATACATATCTTGCAAAGCTTCTATAGGGGGTGATTGATTATGGTGTTCATGAGAAAATGTTGTGTATGGTGTAGTGATAGGTTTGGAAGAGGTTTATTTGTTTTTCCCTTTAATATCATCATGGATTGGATAGGAAGGGGAAGGTAAATGGAAGAATTCTTGAATATCTGCATCATGAACCTTAGCTTGAGCCCCATCATAAGTGTGGGAAGAACTAGGGATAGAAGATGGAGAAATAGAAATAGGAATATTTAGAATTGGGTTAGGATTGATAAGATTAGGATTATGAAGATTCAGAGCTAGATTAGGAATGAGAGGATTAGGATTAGGAAGATTAGCAGATGTGGTATCATCTACCCAATTCTTCACATAATATAAAAGAGTAATAAGTCCACTACACAAATCTTTGATGAAAGTTTTGAAGGTAGGAAGCCTAGTATTAGTTAATCTCAAACTAGCATAAGCAAGTGAAACATGAAGATTAACAAACATAATGAAATGGATGATACTCTCATAAACATCATAAGTACTATAAAGAGATGCTAAAAGAAGCATAATGAGAAAAGTAACCATACCCCAAAGCATCTTAAATATCTTCATAGTGAATGAAATGCAATAAATATTTTTATATTTTTATGAGTCTATAGACTTTTTTTTGTATTTTAAAATTCAAGAGCATAAAAATAATTTAATATGCAAGATCTAGTCTCTAAGAAAAAGAGGAAAAGCATCTAACACCAAAAAGAAAGAGTTGTCTATCGCGGGTTCCCCAAAATGTAACATAAGAAATATTACATTTAGAATGTAAGATAAGAAATGGATGTTTATTACCAAAATGTAAGATATAAAATGTGTATTTTAAATTTAGGGGGTAGATAAAATGTTCCCCTTTTATCCTTAGATACACAAATGAAGGATCCAAATTTATTAACCCCAAAGGAAGGATCAATGCATAAATGAACCAATCATTTGGAAATAAGCGTAAAGAGGAAGATCTTAAATTCCCTTTTATAGGAAAGAATGTGTGATAGGTTTAGATAGATTAAGAATTGTAATTGAAATGGATGAGGGAAAAGTACTAACCTTGAAATGTTGCAGATATGAAGAATGCTATTTTTGGGGTCTGCACTCAGTGTCTGGAAAATCTAAGACTAGATCTAGAATAGAAACGCAGAGCCAAACAAAACCCAAAAATATTTTTCTATTCTGACATAGTTCTAATTTGTACCCTCAAGTCAATGTCACCATTGACCTATAATTTCTGATTTTGACCTAGGGTAGAATCAACCTAAAAAGTCTTAGACTGAAAATCTATTTCTGGATCCCAAAAGTTTACCAAAAAGGGTATCTGAATCTACACTCTGATCTGCTATTCTGAACCTGTACCTGCAAGAAAAATGGATTTTTTTGGGGGGGGAGGGGTTTTCCTTAGTCAAACCCCAGTTTAGGAAATAACCTTGAAATCAATAATTGAAATAAAGAATGATAGCAAGTAGTAGAAGTAAATCTAATAATGAAGCTATGATATTCAATAGACATGCAATTGTATTTCGAATATAAATAAGTATGTAAATATAAAAGCTTGGACTCAATTAGAAACCATAAACCTCCATCATTATATGCTTGGAATCCACCTTAAAGATATAATGAGAGATTCTTGAAGATGCACAAAGGATCTTGAAGGAAGATCACACCACCATGATGGATAGATCTAGCATTTGAATGATGAATCTTGAATACTTAAACCAAATCCCTTCAAAGGCTTGAATGCTTGAATCCTTGATCTTCAATAGAGAACTTGGATGCTTGAGAGGAAAAATTGAACACTTTGAAAGCTTGAAAACATGTAGAACAATGGGTGCTTGAACTTTTTTCTTGATGACTTCTTGCTTGATTTGATATTTCATGCTTAACATCGCTTAGAGAAAATGAGAGGAGAAAACTTCCTTTTATATGAAATTAGGGCATAATATTCTAGAGAGGCCTACATAGGAGAATTAAATTCCATTTAGACCCATACCCCTAGAAGAGGACCTATATTACATATAATTTAAGAATCATCACTTCGGAACCCAAAACAACTGACTTAGAAGTGGGAAATGAATTTTTTGATGACCTCCAACAGCCGACAGACTTCCAAATTTGAAAGGGGGACCCAGGTCAAGGTTGAGGTCATCCTTGACCTAGGTCAAGGTCAAGGTCATCCTTGACCCAGGGAGTTAGGACCCTTGGAAAACATGCTAGATGGGATGGATGGTGCCCTGAGAGGCCCAATCAAGGTCCTAAACAGACACAGAAGTAGGAGAGGATGCAGAAATGAGGGGAAAGTATGATGGTGGTCAACAAAACCCCCTAAGTAGGGCTAAACATTCTTAACATGGAATTGCTTCCATTTTAAGATGATATAGGGATAAACTTCCTAAATTTGCTAGAAATAATGTTATAACATGTGAAGAACATCTGAAGCATTTTATGGATATGATTGATGATTATGAAATTGCACTTAGTGAAAACACTTATTTGGTTTTGAAGTGCTTACCGAGCTCATCACTTAGTCTACAGCAGTTACCGAGCATTCAGTAAAGATCACAGATCAAACAGTTCAAACCGAGCAGTAAGGCAGTTACCAAGCACATGAGAAGAATAGCAGTTACCGAGCAGAAGGTAGTCACCGAGTCATCAGACTGAAGATAACCGAGAAGTCAGTTTCTACCGAGTCACCAGTGTTTACCGAGTGACAATATGTTTACCGAGTAACAATATATTTACCGAGTCACCACAGCTACCGAGTT
>MU223187.1:5571498-5590728 GCA_018584345.1 Thuja plicata | reverse complement strand
AGTACCAAAGTTTTGTGGGTACCATCCCCACCCCAGTTTTACTTTCTATTTGGAAGGTTTCTGGGTTACCAATCTTTGTGTTATGTGTTATGAATGATTACATTTTCATGTTTGCAGTAGATCAGATGAATGAATGGTTAAGTAGATACAAGTGCAGAAATATAATAAAAGTTTTAAGAGTTACTGATTCACCCCTCCCCTCTCAGTAACTCTGTTAGTCCTGAATATTTCCAACAATAACATGTGAAGAACATCTGAAGCATTTTATGGATATGATTGATGATTATGAAATTGCACATGATGATGTTATGATGAATTTATTTGTGCAATCATTAATTGAGGATGCTAGGGACTGGTTTAGATGATTTCCCCATGAATATATTGGGTTTATGGATGAGATGAAGGAGTGTTTCAGAGACCAATACGGGGACAAGACTAATGAAGGGTTCATGTTGAACGAATTCAACAACATAAAGAAGAGCCCAAATGAAGAAGTGGTGGAATTCAATATCAGGTTTCAAAGGGCAATGCACAAGTTGCTGCAAGTGATGAGACTAGATGAAAAGGTATGTCTTGCTACCTATCTTAATTTTTTTGATGCAAAAATGGGTTATTTGTTAAGAGATAAGAACCCTAGAAATATTAGGGAAGCATATAAGGTAGAAGTCAATATTGAGACAAATAGAAGAGTTTCTGGGAAAGTGGGCAGGAGATAAGATTGGAAACCCACCATGTATAATAAGAAAGAATCAGATAAACCCTTGAGTTAGAAACCAAAGAGAGATGATAATATTAATTTGATTTTGAATACTTTGAAAAATTTAAAATATGGAGAGAGTTTTAACAATAGGGTTTCAAATAGTGATAAACCCTCCTATGGAAATTTTAATAGACATCCTAAGATGCAAAATTATCCTTATACTACTCAATGGAAAGATGGGAAACCTATTGTCCCACAAAAGAAGGATAAATCTGATGAAAAAAACCCTGATCCCCTACACAAAACCTTTGTAAATATGTACAATGATAATCCTTGGTGTGTAGCTTTCCAGTCTCCTCATAATCCTGAGTATTTTGTTATTGCTGGTAGAATTTCTACCACTGAAGAAAATGACGAAGGTGAAGAGGAAGAATATGATGATAGTGGTTGTGTTATGACTTTCTCACTTGCTAATGATGAAACATATTATCAACCTGATGATTCTGACATACAGGATTGGGATATAGATAATATGAGATGTAATGCTAAATGATGTGATGAGACCCCTATCCTAAGAAGGCCATCTGATGAAGAAATTTCTGAGATCATAGAAAATATGGTTGCACAAGCAAGGGGTAATTAAATTTTGAGAAACTGAGTAGTTGGCAGTGTAGATGGCAAACCTGTCGGTATCTTTATCAAGGATACCCAAAATAGTACCAAAAGGCCACAAGAAAAGGAGAAATAGGCTGAAGGTACAAGTAAAATTTTGATCAATAAGGGAACAAACCTACTGGCCCAAATATCTATAAAGAAAAGATGAAAAAACCATAAAGTCCCATACCTCAGTCCAAAATAGAGGATAAACCACATAAATGAGATGAAGCAAAACTGACTTCTCAGGTAGAAGAAGTGGATTACACAAATCAGAGATCAGACATTTCTAATATGAAATACACCTCTATGGATATGGGGAAAATTTTATCTCAAATAAATGTTAAGGTACCTCTACTAGAAATGATGAGGATAGGAGAGCATAAAGAAAAGGCTCTGACATGGGTGAAGAGTGTTAGCTCTACCAAGATTATGGTACCAAAGAAAAACAAGAAAATGTATGACACTAAGGACAAATCAAAAAGGGAATCTGATGAGCTTGTGTTAAAGATTCCTCAAATCTACTTGGATACCAAAATTGTTAATACTACTGTAGAAACTGTTCATCCCTTTTTCTTGACATTGTTAATAAATGGTAAAATGCTAAAAAACTACATTATTGACTCTAGGGCATCTAACACTATCATGCCTTCAGAATTTATGAGATATATGGGATTGAAAGTAGACACACCACATGGGAGATGCCAAGCTATGGATCCCAAAGAAGTGCCTATCATAGGCACTATTAAGGATTTGCCTTATAAATTGGCAGCTTTCCCAGACAAAGTACTAACAATGAGTGTGTTGGTTGTAGACATTCCTGAAGACATTATATTTTTCCATTAGTAAATGCAAGGAAAAACATGATACACACCATCAATTTATACTACACTGATAGACAGGGCACAACACTACCCAACACCAAGGTTACTGATACTGCCAAGTACAAAGCATCCCGACAAACACTATTCAATGTTACCCGATGACAAAAAGGACAAAGGAACCTGACGACTAACCAACAGTGCAACCTAATGAAAGAGTCAAGAGTGGAACCTAAAAAATGAAGGGAACCCAACAATCAATTCAAAGAAAGAACATTGACAGAATTTCAGTTCACACCGACGGTCAAGAACTGACAGTCAGTTACATCCCACAAAAAGTGGATCTGACTTTCCATGTTAGATAAATCACTGAAGTTTTATATTTGGCTTCCTTATTTGTTTTAAATCCATTACATGCGAAGAAAGCAATGTAATTATTATTGTTTTTATCAGTATAACTGATTTAAAACATGCAAACTAAAGGATCGAGGTCAAGTTGTATACCTTGGATCTAGAGTTAACATTGTAATGCATGATTCTAAAATAGGTCAAATACTTGTATAAATAGATTCTCAATCAATTGTGAAAATGTTGTTCGATGATGATTGTAGCCACTAAGAGCATCTAAGGATCAGATAAGAGAATTCATGCAGTAGTATAGACAAAGATCAAATTAGTTTTCAAGAACAAGAACACAAGCTACCGACAAGAAGGAAAAGGTATTAATCAATCACTATAGGTTATATTCATATACTGTGAGCTTTAATGGATCTATAATAAAAAATTATAGATTGCATATAGTCAGGTCAAATAGATTATACACATTCTAAGAAGTGGGGTACACTTAAGAAATCCTTTCAAGGAAGGTGGACTTAATAGTCCTATTGTAAATCTCTTAACCAAGTGCACACTTCATTAGTGTTGCTAAATCTCTTAACAAAGTAGATCCTAACAGGTCTCCACATTAATACTCCTAACAGGGTGGATCATCAGAAGTGATCAATTATAAGCCTTTACTGGCTCCCTTCCACTATGTAGATAGTGAAGTTTTGTGGGTGCCATCCCCACCGTAGTTTTTACTTCCTAACAGGAGTTTTCTGCGATATCATATCTTGTGTTATGTTTCTATTACTTTCATTAATGTTTCTATGAATGTTGCATACAATAATGATTATGAATTAATATTGCATACATAAGAAATAACATTAGATATGGTCATTAATACAGTAAAGATTAATTACTAATGATGAAAGGTAAAAAGTGTTAAAAGTTTTAGAGGTACTGATTCACCCCTCCCCTCATAGTACCACTTCCCATTAATCCCAACAATTGGTATCAGAGCTTAGTCTCTTCTTGGAAATCTTAAAGGCTTAAGAGAAAAGATCATACAATGGAGAAGTACAAACTTGATAAAGATATTGAGAATAAAAAACTTGAAATTTAGATGTTCTATGAACAGTATAAAGAAGCAAGAATCAACATGAGACAGTTTCTTGATGAAAGAAAGAATATGGCATCTTGCTATAATGAGACAAATTATCAACAAGAAGAGATCCCAAATTTACTTGAGTCTTCAGGATCAAATGAAAGCAAGGCATCAAACACATCAGAAGAAAGCATCACAAGCGTAACTGAAATCAATCTCCATCTGGCTGGACAAGTCAAATCTCTACAAATCGGTCAAGAGACGCATATGGTAATAATGATTGATGTGATGAACAATGCAAGGCAAGCTAAACAAGAGAGGAAACTATCTATTGATGATAGAAGATAGATCACATAAAATATACAAGAAAAGAAGTCTGAGATACAGAGACTTACAGAGCATCACCATGAGGTAACTAATCAGATTATTCTTATGAGTCAAGAAGAAAATAGAATGAATGTGGAACTCATTGAAAGAATACAGATTATTGGTGAACTAAGAGAGGCTAATGAAAAACTAAAGCATGAGGCCAGAATTCAACAAAAACATAATGACATGATTAAGAGAGCTGAAGAGAGTACAAAAAGAATGGATGAATTATTGAATGCACAAAGAAGACCCAACACCAACACTGGACTAGGGTACACCGAACATGGAGATTCATCAAATGAAGCTGATCCAAAAGATATCTACATCAATCCTAGACCAAGGAAGCTGACATGCAATCAATGTGGAAAGCAAAGCCACACCTCAAGTGTTTGCAGGAGCTAAGAAAAAGGTATTCCTAAATCCACATTTACATTCATAGGACATTAATATAAATGTAGCAAGAAAGGACATAAAGCATATGAATGTAAATCAAAGGTGAAAGAACCAAAGGAAACCTATATGGACAAGTATTTTCCTACCTGAAAAATGCATGGGCACATATCTCTTTAATGTAGGAAGAATAAAATGGAAGCATGGAAACCCAAAAATGAAGAAAATGCATATAAACCGAGGAGAGTCGGTAATTCATATGTTTGGGACTACAATACATGGATAAATTGCACAGCATGTGGTAGATATGGTCACATTTCTACAAACTGCATGAGAAATTGGACCAAAAGGTCTAGAGGCTGGAACAACCCAGGAATGGCATGTTTGCATTGTCATAAGGTTGGACATCTAAAGAAGAACTGGAGAGACCGAATAATAGAAACCACCACTTTTGAAAATGGTAACACCATTGAAGACATCAATAAAATGAGAAAGAAAATGTGGAGGAAAGCTTCAACCATTGAGGAAGCTGGACCAAGCAATGTAATAGGTGACACCTCATCAGATGGATCTGGTGACATCACTACCCCCGCATAAAGATGAACTAGTAAGTATGGAACTGCATTATACCAAGTTATATTTTGCATCATTTCCATTATACAAATTGATACATAGTCAAAATCTACATGAATAAAGATGCATATTATGTTACTTTTCACAATTCTGAGAACACAACCCCATTGGTAAACACATACCGAAAATCATCGATGAATATAAAGGATGAGTTGTCTACACTTACCGAGAATTGTCGGTAAAAACATAAAAAGGCTAAGTTACTAATGTAACCCGACACCCATCGATAAGGAAGAAAATTCACAAAGTTGTCTTGACACAACACAGATATCCATCAGTGAAAGCAACAATCTTAGCCATCCCGAGCATCCTGTCAACACTGACAATGTTATTTGAGAGTCTTCCTGATGAACTCCGTCTTCATGACTAGACAAGTTGTTGAGAATTTATGACAGACTTAGGGAAAAAGTCTATAAATACTCGATGGGAGCACTTCATTTCTCACACGTGATTTCAAGAGAAAGAACAGACAGGGGAAACCAAGGAATAGGGTACCATCGATAAAGAGCAAGATGAGCAAGAATCAAATTTTGAGGCCACTGAATCTAATACACCTCCACCTCCTACCAAGAAACCAAGGACAACAAAAACTCAAAGAACAAGGAGCCAAACAACAAAAGATACTATACCTCTCAAGAAAGGTCAAGTGAGGACCTATAAGAGGAAGCAACCAACAAAGAAGCAAACAGAGAAACAAACACTTACCAAAAGGAGGAAAGGAATGGTCAGGACCAAAGCTAACATAGAAGATTCAAAAGATGATGAGCCTGATGTAAATAAGAAAATCTCAGCACACAAAACAATAGATGAAATTGCCAATTCAATTGCTGCAATAGGTACCATGACCAATAGAAAAATTAGACAATGGACAAAACTTGATCCAGAGGACCAACATAAAATACAAGATGCAATAATAAGGGCAATGGGCATGTAAAAGTATGTACCAGTAGAATTTGTTAGCCAAATACCCAAAGAACTGGGTGACATAATTTAACAACTATGGTCATATGCTTTGCACACCAAAAAGGAAGCAAGGGAGAGGGTACTTGTCACACTCATTCCTCTCAAATCCAAAATGGAAGAGATCAAGGAAATGATGAAAAAGAATTCAAGTAAATTTGTGGCAAAGATAAGAGCTTACAAAGTGCTACAGGATAAATTTATAGAGCTGGACAACATGAATGAAACTAAATGGAAACAAATTCTTCATCTACTTGCATAATCAAAAAGTTGTGAGAATCAATTACTTCTCACCGACACACCTCATGTAGAGGATGAAAAAGATAAAGCAATTCATAAGAACATTGCTTTGGATAATGTTGAAGATAGGGAGCCCATTGATTTAGATAGTCATGGATGATCTTGACATTCAAGAAATCACACATTATGATTCTGATAAAGATCCATAGAAAGAAGATGATGTCATTTTCATATCTCTTAAGGATCAACACAAGAAACAAGAATTGGAAACACAAGGAAATAAAGACATGGATGTTGTTGATGAGACATGGCCAAACACTTCCATTATTGACATCAAAAGTCTAGACCCTGCAGATCAAATACAAAAAGATGAAAATGTCACTGCTCAACAAGATCAAACCGATGAGCAGGACACAACTCTAGATGCAGCACAGGCTCGAACAAAAAATAATATGCCAGTATTGATGAAGGCAATAAATTTTCTAGAAGGAAATGAAGAATCAAATGTAACAGATACAAGCATACCTGAAGACAAGGGTGATGCTAAAACAAAGGATACCAAAGATGAATCAAAGGATACAACTACAGATCAAGATGCAACTAATGATCAAAAAGAAAAGTCTACTGATCAAAATAAAGAAGAAGAAAAACCAGTAGAAGAGGAAAAGAAGAAGGAAAAGAGTGAAGAAGCAAAGATAGATGAACAAGAGAAGAAAATAGAAGAAAAATCTATAGAAACACCCAAGGTTGATGGAGAGACATCTTCACCAAACTGATAGGTGAACCCCAAGCAGAAAACACAAGAAGCTTCATCTACAAATCCTTCACCAAGCACCTCTAAGAAGATAAATGAACTTGCAATGGGAGTTCATACATCTGCGTCTACTCAAATCTTAAGGAAGAAGAAGAGAAAGAATAAGACTCCAGTTACTCTGGATGAAATATTTGAGATTCCAGTATGTTATCCTAGGAGATTGGGTCCTACTAAATTGACAAAGTATGCAAGACTTTGTGAAAGAAAATCCATGTAGGATAAGCTGAGAAAAACCACAAAGGAAGCAAAGGTACTTGAAGTTGCAAGAGGAATCCTTCAGAAAATCATACCTGATACAAATGTTGATCAAATAGCCCCCATGCTTGATCAATTAGTGGTTCTCACCGATGCCATCACATCTCAGAACATAGATGCTTAAAAGGATATGGAAGAAAGACTTGAACATAAATATGAATTCAAGTTAGCTTAAAAGATAAGCTGGCAGAAGTGGCTCTACAAAAGGTGAAGCTATCTGAACTAGTAAGAACAATAGACCCAATAATCTCAGAAGCTATAACCTTAATATAAAAGTTATGCATGTTAGATCAACTCACTAAGGAGTATACTGACAAGATAGAAAATATTGATGCTGATCTTCAAGCAAGTGCACAAGGTCTCACAAATAGTGAAGAGGAAATCAAATTGCACAATGAAAATCTCAAGCAAGCTAGGAAGGTGAGACAAGATATACAAATTGCAAAATTTTTTTTTAGAGAAGAGGTGAATGAGCTTCAAGCTCAACTCTTACCTAGTCTCACATGACTGCATCAACATATGATAGAGGCAAAAGAACTTATTGCCACCCCATAAATGTCTGTCCTAGACAACATTTATGATATGCATGCCAGGATTGAGCTAGAACTCATGGCATTAGAACTCCTCAAAGAAAAATGGGAGAAAATGATAGAGGATATCAAGAACGCTCACTCCCACATTATTGACACATTGTAAGTTACACTTTTTTGTCACATTTTTGACAACTTATAAGTTGTACATTTTTTTCATGAGTATCAAATAAAGGGGGAAATGATATGTACAGTCAATCAGTAAAAAGGGGAAATAAGAAGGAGGAAATGATTTGCAAAGTCAATCATTTGAAATACGAAAGAACAAAAAGGAGAATCTATAGTATAAAACCAAGTATACATGTACATATACTTATACTATACTGATGCATACAGTTAGGGGGACTCATACAATGAAAAGGATATATACATGGTGTACATACTAAACAGTTTAGTATTATGCACATATCAGTTTTTGACACTAATGCCAAAGGGGGAGATTGAAGACATTATATTTTTACATTAGTATATGTAAGGAAAAACATAATACACACCATTGGCTTATACTACACCGACAGATAGGGCACAACACTACTTGATGCCAAGGTTACTAATACTTCCAAGTACAAAGCATCCTAAAAAACACTATTCAGTGTTACTCGATGACAAAAAGGACAAAGGAAATTGATGAGTAACCAACAGTGCAACCTGAAGAAAGAGTCAAGAGTGGAACCTGACATATGAAGGGAACCCAAAAATCAGTTCAAAGAAGGAACACCGACAGACTTTCCATTCACACCGACGATCAAGAACTGACAGTCAGTTACATCCCACAAAAAGTGGATCTGACTTTCCACGTCAGATAAATCATCGAGGTTTTATATTTAGCTTCTTGATTTGTTTTAAATCCATTATGTGCGGAGAAAGCAGTGTAATTATTATTGTTTTTATCAGTATAACTTATTTAAAATATGCAAACTAAAGTATCAAGGTCAAGTTGTATAACTTGGATTGAGAGTTAACATTGTAATGCGTGATTCTAAAATAGGTCAAATACTTGTATAAATAGATGCTCAATCAATTGTGAACATTTTGTTTGATGATGATTGTAGCCACTGAGAGAATCTAAGGATCAGATAAGAGAATTCATGCAGCAGCACAGAAAAAGATCAAATCAGTTTTCAAGAACAAGAATTCCGGCTACCAATGAGAAGGAAAAGGTATTAATCAATCACTATAGGTTATATTCATATACTATGAGCTTTAATGGATCTATAATCAGAAATTATAGATTGTATATAGTTAGGTCAAATAGATTGTACACATTCTAAGAAGTGGGGTACACTTAAGAAATCCTTTTAAGGAAGGTGGACTTAACGGTCCTATTGTAAATCTCTTAACCAAGTGCACACTTCATTAGTGTTGCTGAAGATCTTAACATAGTAGATCCTAATAGGTCTAAACATTAATACTCCTAATAGGGTAGATCATCAGAAGTGATAAATTATAAGCCTTTACCGCCTCCCTTCCATTCTACAGATAGTGAAGTTTTTTTGGGTGCCATCTCCACCGCAGTTTTTACTTCCTAATAGGAGTTTTTTGCGATATCATATCTTGTGTTATGTGTCTATTAATTTCATTATTGTTTCTATGAATGTTTCATACAATTAATATTATGAATTAATATTACATGCACAAGAAAGAACATCAGATATGGTCAGTAATACAGTAAATATTGATTACTAATGATGACGGGTGAAAAGTGTTAAAAGTTTTAGAGGTACTAATTCACCCCTCCCCTCTCAGTACTACTTCCCATTAATCCCAACAATTCTCCCTCAATATGGAATGTTATTGTTAAGAAAATGGAGTGCATCTATGGGGGGAAGCATTCAATGTGATTTTTCATTTTCCACTTTCAACATTAATGGTGAGAACATCAAATTATCAAGGGAAATCAGAAATCCTCATATGATTGAGGAGCAGGATGATAACAATATGAACTATTTTTTGGAAACTGAGATGGGGACATTTCAAGTGTAGGAAAAACAAGCTACAAGAAAATCACAACCTGCATAGTTGTTTGAAGACGTAAATAATTAATCTGAACAAACTATGTTATGGGTAATGTATTTTGATGGTGCCAGTTATAGGGAGGGGGTTGGTGTTGGGGTTTTGTTGATATCTCCCTCAGGAAGAACCTTCAAATTTTGATTTACTCTACTATTTACATGTACAAATAATATGGCATAATATGAGGATCTGTTGATAGGTTTGAGATTAGTTGCAAGACATGGAATCAAATGCATCAAAGTTATTAGAGACTCTGAATTGGTGATATCTCAGATTGGATCTAAATATGCATCTAAGAATCATAGATTGAAACAGTACCAAAATGTAGCCTGGGATGAGTTAGAAAGTTTTGTTGCATTTGGTATTGACTGGATGGATAGGAGCCAGAATAGGATTGCAGATTTATTGGCCAACATTTCTCTAAGGCCAGAAGATATTACTTTTGTTTGAATTTATGAGATAGAAGTTTGGACTAGGCCTTTAATACCAGACAATGTGGATAATTGGAAAATATTTGATGATGATGTAGATATTCTGAGATTCGTATATTGTGAGGCAGGTCTTGACAATAAAGAGATAAATTTTAGTAAATATGTGAAAAAAATTGATGGAAAATATACTGTCTTAGTGAAAGAGATATTTCATTTGAAGTCAAATAAAGTCCCAAAGGGACTAGTTGTTTTAGAAAGAGCCTTTGACAATAAGGATAAACCATACTCTTCTACATGTGTAAATAAGTCTGAGGATTTAGAGGAGGTTAATGTGGGAATAGAGGAAGTTCCTAAGAATTTATTTATTGGTAAAAAATGTCACCCAAAGTCAAGGAGGATCTAACTAATCTTGTAAGGAAGTACAAAAAATTATTTTCTTGGACATATGATGACCTAACGACATATAATGAGGAGTTGTTTCAACATGAAATCTCATTGAAGGAAAATGCCAAGCCCTTTAGGAAAAAGAAAAGGCCCATAAATCCCACCCTAAGGCCTAAAATGGAGAAGGAATTAAAGAAAATGAAAGATGTAGGGATAATTAACCCCATCAGGCATTCGTCCTAGGTTTCCAATTTAGTCCCTATCAGGAAGAAGAATGGGGATATCAGGTTGTGTGTGGATTTAAGAAACTTGAACATATCTTCCCTAAAAGACAATAATGCTCTCCCCGATATGGAGAATATGTTGCAGAGAGTCACTGGATGTGAACTCATGTCCATGATGGATGGATTCTCTGGGTATAACCAGATTATGGTCAAACAGTCAGAGCAGTTTAAGACTACTTTTACCACACCATGCAGAACATATGTAGATGTTAGGATGCCTTTCAGTTTAATGAATGTTGGGACCACTTTCTAGAGGGCCATGGATGTTACATTCTCATATTTCTTGCAAAAATTTCTTGAGGTCTATCAGGATGACCTCACAGCTTATTCAAATAAGGAAGAATAACATTGTGAGCACCTGGAAAAGAATTTTGAAAGAGCCTTGGAATTTGGGATTTCTCTAAATCCCAAGAAATGTTTTTTTGGAGTGATAGAAGGTAAATTATTGGGGCACATTGTTTCAAAGGAAGGGGTTAGAATTGACCCAGATAGGGTAGCTGCTATTGAAAAAGTACTTGTCCCAAGAAATGTTAAGGGAATTCAATCTGTCTTTGATCAGGTAAATTTTCTCAGAATATTTGTCACAAACTTTGCTGAGAAAAGTAGGCCAATTTCAAAAATGTTGAAGAAGGATGCAAAAATGGAATGGGATGGGGAGGCCACCCAATCTTTTCAAGAGATTAAGAAAGATATCAAAGATGCCCTTGTCATGAGAACTCCTAATTATTCAAAGCCCATGAATATTTTTTCATTTGCATCTTATCATACTATTGCTATTGTGTTGTTGAATAAAAATGAAGAGGGGTTTGAACATCCTATTGCCTTTTATAGAAAATCATTACATGTTGCAGAGATCAAATATGATATAAATGAGAAACAAGTCTATGCATTGGTGAAGGTTGTGAAAGATTTCAGATGTTATTTGATAGGTGCTATTGTAGTGGCTTATGTCCCCTCAGCAACAGTTAAAGACATCTTTACTCAACAAAAGGTGTCAGGAAAAAGATGTAGATGGATCAATAGGATTCAGGAGTTTAACATAGAAATCCAAATCACTAAGTTTGTTAGAGGGATGGGTTTAGCCAAATTCATGGCTAGTGCAAACTTGGATGCAAACCATAACAATACACTAGAGGAAGAACAAAGACCTTTCATCTGTAACCTTGACCATTGTGATTGGTACAACAACATTATTTATTATTTGCAAAGAATGAATTATCCACAGGGCATGGATGAGAATAAGAAAAGGACATTAAAGTTACAAGCAATCTATTTTTCCCTAATCAAAGATGAGCTATGGTGGAGGAACCTTGAAGGAATTCTACTAAATTTTTTTGATAGAGAACAAGCAGATAGGATCCTACAAGAAATGCACAGTGGAGTGTGTGGTGGCCATTACATGTCCAAAACTACTACACATAAGATTTTAAGAGCAGGATTATGGTGGCCAAATATCTTTAAAGATGCTCATCAACTGGTTAAAAATGTGATGCTTGCCAACATTTCTCTGGTAAGCTCAAATTCTCAGGTAATGTACCCCTTACACCAGTGGAAGTTCAAGCCCCTTTTCAGCAATGGGGTATTGATTTTATAGGAGAGATAGCTACTAAGTCCAATGGAGGACATGCATGGATCATTGTAGCTGCTGACTACTTTACTAAGTGGGTTGAAGCAATCCCCACTAAAAGTGCAACCAGTAAAGTAGTAATTGATTTTTTATTGAAAAACATAATCACCAGATTTGGGTGCCCAGAGAAGATAATTTCAAATAATGCCATGTGTTTTAAATCTAAGGAGTATATCAAATTTTGTGTTGAATACGACATTCAGACATCTTACTCTGCACCTTACCACCCATAGGGGAATGGCCAAGCTGAGTCCACTAACAAAAGCCTCCTTAAGATTATTAAGAGAGTTCTGGATACAAACAAGAAGGCATGGGACTCAAATTTGACAATGGTTGTCTGGATAGACAGGGTGACATCTAAAAAATCCATAGGATGTGCACCTTTTTATCTAGTCTATGGGATCCAAGCAAGACTGCCCCAAAAAAATCTGATGTAGATGTACAAGTTTGTTCAAATCTATGATGATGATATTAATAATGACATGCAGTTGAGAATTGATGACCTGGTGGAATTAGATAAAGCCAGGAGGGAGGCTTCTGTGAAGAATGCTAAACTTCAATTGTAGGTAAAAAACTTGTATGATAAGAAGGCAGTCTCAAGATAGTTTGATGTGGGAGATTATGTTCTTATGTGGAATGCCATATTGGAAGACAAAGGAAAGCATGGAAAGTTTGAACCAATCTATCTAGGACCTTATATTTTCCATGAAAGGTATGGGCAAAATTCTTATTTATTAAAGGATCTTACTGGAATCATTTTAAAACTGCCAGTTCATGGACAGTTCTTGAAGTTATACTTCTCCTGAAGTCTAATCATCCATGAACATTAGGATTGTGTATATAGTGTGTTTCTGCAGGTTTGTTCTTTCTATCTTAGTTTTGTTTGCTTTTCTATTGTATGAGTAGTTTAGTTTTCTAGTAGTTTGGTTTGCTTCCCCTGAGATTCTAAATTCTTGTAACACCTACAAGAGGTATTCATCCCTAGAAAGAGCCACTATTAGGTCTATTAAATTTTTTTTCAAAACAATGAGTCCTTGGTTTGTTTTTGCAAAAAAGTCTTATATGAGTACTTTAAAACCCTTGATTTCATGCTTCAAAGTGTAAATTTGGTCTTTAAACCCTAGGTGTCAAATTGGTTTCTAATTGTGCATTACCTTTTTGACCACTTAAGTCATGTGTCAACTATGTCATTTTTTTAAATGGGGCCATTTTCAATAGTTCGACAATCTCTAACCACTTTAATATTTCCTAAGTCTATGGGCTCGTAAATTCTTTTAATGTATTGTGTCAAGTCTCAGGCAAGTTTGTTTTAACCCAAAAATTCATCCATTACCATGATGAGAAGATGACTGAGATCTAAGCATCAAGGCAATGCGCTGTGATGATATGTGTATTTGGCAGGACCGGCTACAGTTGAGATGCAAATCAAAGGATAACTATAGATGATTTTAAATCTAACGGCTCACGCATTACCTTCATATCAAAGATGCAAATGAATTAAATTCAAGGGATTACACCATGGTGATGTGTGTCCTCAGTGGGCCCAAGCATGATCAAAGAGATGAGGTTAAATAGAGTATATGTCAGATTTGATCTGACAGACTGCGCAAAGCCTTATGGTAAAGATGCAAATACAATAGCTTTTAAGGGAAAACATCATTGTGACACCTGGTGTCCAGTGGGTCCAGCAGAGTAATTAAAGATTTAATAAATATATGACATCTCCAGAAAGATCTAATGGCTGGTGTTAATCCTCAATGGAAAGATGATGAGAGGATAAGCTTGAAGGGAATGCGTCGTGATGATGTGTGTCCAACAAAGCAAGTTGAAGACTGCGGTCAATGAAAGATGGTTGGGTAAATATATGACAAGATAAGGAAGATCCAACGGCTGGAAAAAAGCCTCCAATAGAAGGTGATGTGACTTTAGCCATTAAGGCATTGTGAGGTGCTACCACATGTCCCTGTATATCAAAGTCATGGGTCATAAGGATGATTAAAGGCAGTGAGGATCATAAAATATCAAATGAATGGCATAAATCCTAGAGAGTAAAGTGATCGATCTATAACCATTAAGGGAATGTGTCATGATGATGCATGTCCTAAGTGCTGGGACCCTCTATCAGCGTAAAGTTAAATAAAGTGCTAGAATCTTCAGAATGATCTAATGGTGGGTGTAAAGCCTCAGATTAAAAGTGCCTGACGTATAATCTTAGAGGGAACACGCCATTTTGACACATGTCCAAGGAGATGAAAATTGTAAAATACTTCTTGTGAGCTGCCCGATGTGAAGAAAAGTTGTCAGGATCGACGGTTGTGTTTCAAAGGAGTTAATTTAGAATTTCTAAACTGTTAGCCACAAGATTTTGAACTCAGATGAAGTAATGGTGAACATGTGCTTTCCGTAGTAAAAATTTAATTCTTAGGAATGATGGGATTGCTATGTGATCGATCACTCAATTCTTACTCACTATAATTGTCAATTTTGTGGAGCAAAACAAAGCTGTAGTGATCACATTCTAACTCCCAAAGCTATTTACAGAACGGGTAAACTTCTGATGCAAGTCTTTTTGAATTTTAAATTTTGAATAAATATTAGGGCTTGCATTCACTAGATTCTATTATAAAAAATTGTTGAATCATTAGATTTATAAAATCCTAAATTGAAGATGTCGTCTAGGAAAAAATTTAACGGAAAAATAGAATACAAAGAAAGAAATGTATGTCATGAACTGTTGCAGCAATTAACTAGGTCAACCAATGATTCAACAAAGATTAAAGAAATAGTCCCTAAGAGTCCACGTTTAAAAATTGGTAAAGGTTTGTATGATTTGGGACAATAGGCTAGGGATGCAAATATAGGAATGAATGGTTTGGCTTTGTTCAAAGTAGTTTTTGGCTAGAGAAATACCTTTGCTCCTAATAGTAATGTGTGGTAATTTGATGTGGGAAAGTTAGTGGTGCCTGGGATTTTCATGGATATAGACATGCTTATACAAATAGCTGACAAATATGACAAAATATCCAGGGTGGTCAGAGATAAGGATGGACATATTATGTTCAGTATAACTACACAAGAAATTAGGGAAGTCTTTAAGTTGAGTGACGAGGATACCCCTATGGTCAAAATTGATTTCAAATAATTCACAGAAGTGTATCAATCCCAAAGGTATTATTTGAGAAATGGACCCTTAAAAGAATATTTTAACAAAATTGGGGATTTGATTATGGTAGGGCCAAATACCAAGGAACCTTTCAAATTGGATTACTTTACCCCAAAGGCCAAAGGAGTATATAGGGCTCTATGTCAAATCTATGGTGATGATGAAGAAAAGGAAATGCCCATCCATTATATGTTCATGATGGTATAGATTTTGCATCCTCATTTGGCCATAATTTTTGATTTTGCTCCATATCTTGTAGACTTAATACATGAAGGTTTGATAGGCATCCAGGACAAAAAGGTGACTAGGCCTTTTACATGGTATTCCCTGCTGATGCACATGTTTTTATACAAAGGGGCAGATTACTTTGAAAAGGAGATGGAATTGACAAAGGTCAAAGATGATGAGGATATGCTAGTATAGTTGTGGAATGCAGACATGTCATGTGATAATAAAGAAGCAAGTTAAATTAATTTTGATAGATGTTTTGCTGCTAGAATTAGGACATTATTGCTGACTGATGATCCTAGAATGCCTTTGACACTTTTGCAACTATTGAGGCCTAAGGAACATAGTCAGGAAATAAAAATAGTAAATAATTGGGGAGATGTTATTCTTTACCCAGTATCAAGAGTATTTAGAATTTATGGCTTCAAGGGAATCCCTAATATACTACCTTACAGAGTGCCTGTTAAGCTAGGATTGGTAGAAATAATAAGGAAAATTGGAGGTCTGCAGGAGGAAGCTTTAACAGGAAGAGGGAAAGGAACTATTTTTCCCACAATCACAGTATCCCATCAATTCATTATTACAAAGGGAGGGTGGAAACACCTAGATACATATATGGCCCCTTATCATTTGAATACTGTAGTGTCAAGATGTGTTGACCCAGAGGCTTTCATTAAAGATATATTCAGGGAGAAAAAAAGATGTCTGGTACTAAACCATCAATTCAACTATCCTGAAGATGTAATCAGAAATGAATTTGATCTGATAGAGCGGGAGATAAAGAAGGAAAAATGGCTATCATACAAGAAGAGACTAGATTTTGTGCAACACTTTGATATGTTGTATGATCCATTAAAATATTTTCAGCCTTGGGCTAAAAAGATTGAATCTTTAATGGAGATGTTTGAAGACATCATGCAGGCATTAAATCAGAAAAGGGTCAACATATTTTAATCAAAACTAGAAAGAGACAAAGAAATGATGAAAAGGATAGTTCCTATTAGAAATGTCCCCCCCAGGGAAATATATGGTTTATTAAAGAAGAGGGTATAGTAAAGTCTTGCCACAAGCTAAGAAGAACCTGGATCCAAAGGGGAAAAGGCCATTATACCCAAACCCTAAATCATTACCATCCCCAAAGAGGCAAAGGATAGAAGGAGAACAACAACAACAGGAAAATGTATACTCTCCTTCCCAATATCCACTTTGCATTGATGAGCAAGTTGTAGTAGAACAATTGTTACAAATGGGAGATGCTGGAAAAAATTTTGTCACAGCCCAAGAATTACAAGAAGGGATGCCTGAGGTTTCAAAGCATGCTTCACTAGATCTAACTGTCATAGAATATGCTAGTAAGGAATTGGACCCCTTGACACAACAAGCCAGTGATGAGTTTCTCTCTGATGACAATTTTGTCAAGGCTAGGGCATTCTTACAATTTTTATGGAGAGCCCACTTTAATGAATTCAAGGAGAAGTGCCAAACAAAACATAAGGAACAACCTACAAGGAGTGAAGAAGAGATTGAAAACAAAATAAAACAAGAAATGATATCTAAATTTGAAAAGAAAACTCCTGAGGAAGGAAGGGCACTGATAAAGAAGGAAGGAGTATTGATACTTCTAGAGTGGGATCTTGTAGATGCTATTATTTTTGATGCTATGAGAAAGGAGACAAAAACTATCCATACTACTGAGACAATGACAAGACAAGCATCTAAGCTAGTAAAATTTAGTGAAGATCATGGAACCCTTGTTATGTGGCATATAAAGAGGAAAAGCCATAAGGTATCTGATGAGGGTGATCAAGCTGAGAATGCGGGTAGCCTCATAGTGAGAAGAGTATCAGATGCCTCAGGGGTAGAAGTGTTAGAATAATAAACAGAAAAATACAAATATTAATGCAGAAGAGAACACAAAGACACAAATATTTAATGTGGTTCACCCAATCCCTGGGCTACATCCACCGACAGTGAGTCCAATATCTTTATTATTATCTAGTGATTACAATCTGAAAAACCTGCAACTCAATATCATCACAAGAAGCTACGAAAATCTCTCATACAATGAAATATTGAAACCCTAAGCCCTTTTCACAAGCATATTTGACCTAACCTAATTAGGGCAAAAAATACTCTGACTAATAGAAAATCAATGGTCAACCCTTAGGGGCTCTTCCCCTTGACCCCGAGCTTGGGGCCCATATAGATATGTCTGGGGGGAAACCGCACCGAAAGAAACTAAGTCTGATTAGGCTCCACATACATAAAAATCTCCCACTTGGAGACTAATTGGACTCCACAAAAATATCCTCCCACTTGGAGACTAATCGACCAAACCTGTAGCTCCCACTGGAATAAAGAAACCACCCTGGACTCTGCTGTTCTTTTATTATGTTTAGTCTAGAAGACCAATCGAAGCTGAAGAGGAATTCAACTTCTCCCTTGTCACTGCCTTTGTAAACATATCTACTGGATTATCATTTGTATGTATCTTCTCCAAATTTAATTGTCCATAATCCAAAACTGACCAGATGAAATGATATCACAATTGTATGTGCTTTGTTTTTGAGTGCAAAGCAGAATTCTTTGCAAGATGAATGGCACTCTGACTATCTAAATACAAATAATTTTCTGCCTGTGGATGTCCCAATTCTTCCATGAAGAATTGAAGCCATATCATCTCCTTGGCTACCTCTGTAGCAGAAACATACTCTGCCCCTATAGTGGATAACGCATTCACCTTTTGTAACTAAGAAATCCAACTCACTGCTGTCCCACCAACAGTAAATACATAACCTATAGTACTCCGTCTAGTATCTATATCTCCTACGAAATCTGAGTCAACATAGCCATGAATAGTAGTAGAAGATCCCCCAAAGTGTAAACACTTATTGGATGTACCTCTCAAATATCTGAGAATCCATTTAACTGCATTCTAATGCTCAATCCCAGGGTGACTCATATACTGGCTAACAATTCCCACTGCATGTACAATATATGGCCTAGTACATACCATAGCATACATTAAGCTCCCTACAGCTGAAGCATAAGGTATATTGGACATTTTTGCCTCTTCTTCTAGTATCTTTTGACACATATCTTTGGTCAATTTCAAATGACCAGGCAAAGGTGTAGTGACAGCTTTGGCATCCTTCATGTAGAATCTCTGCAACACCTTTTCAACATAATCAACTTGAGATAGAGTTAATTTTCTATTCTTCCTATCTCTACAAATTTTCATGCCAAGG
>MU223187.1:5553705-5571321 GCA_018584345.1 Thuja plicata | reverse complement strand
GAGTGTATCCATTCTCATTCATAAAGTTATCAAATTTAATATACCATTGCTGAGGTGCTTGCTTCAAGCCATATAAACTTTTCTGCAATTTGCACACTAAACTCTCCTTACCCTTGACCTCAAATCCTTGTGGCTGTACCATATATATTTCTTCATTCAAATCACCATGAAGAAAAGTTGTTTTAACATCAAGCTACTCTAAATGAAAATCTTTAGTAGCCACAATACGTAAAAAAGTACGAATAGAAGTCATTTTAACAACTGGAGAAAAAATCTCATCAAAATCAATACCATGTTTCTGTGCAAATCCTTTTACGACTAATCTGGCTTTAAATATTTTCTTACCTCCATATTCTTCTTTCAACCTGTAAACCCATTTATTCTACAAATCCTGTTTACCTACAGGTAACTTACATAAATCCCAAGTATGATTTTTCAGCAAGGAGTCCATTTCATCTATCATTACAGACTCCCACTGAAATTTTGTATCCACCTACATAGCTTCATTATAACATTTAGGTTCACCAGCATCAGTTAATAAGATAGAATACAAAGAAGGTGAAAATCTATCAGGAGGTCTACTTAGCCTTCTTGACTGTCTAGCATTTACTAGGGTGTGTGGTATTTGTTTTTGCTGTAGTTGTGGAGCATAAGGAATTTTTGGAACATTATCATAATGAAAATCATCCAGCACTACATAATCATTTTCTTTCTTCTCATGTTGCTGTAACAGATCTTTGTACAACACTTTCTCATTGAATATGACATCTCTGCTTCTTACAATTTTATGATTTTCAAAATCCCAAAGCCTATAACCAAATTCATCGATGCCATATCCAACAACTATACATTTCTTAGATTTAGCTTCCAGCTTGGTTCTATTTTCAAAATCTATATGTGCAAACACTTCACAACCGAAGGTTCTGAGAAAAGAATAACTCACCTTCTTACCTGTCCATGCTTCCTCTGGGATACCACAAGCCAAGGGAGTAGAGGGACCTCTATTTATCAAATATATAGAAGTATTTATAGCCTCTACCCACATGTTTAGGGGGAGCACAACATGCAACCTCATGCTCCTAGCACATTCCATTATTGTCCCGTTCATGCGTTCAACCACTCCATTTTCTTGTGGAGTCCTTGGAACTATTTTCTGTCTACGAATACCAGTAGAGGCACAATAATCTTCAAATTCTTTGCTGCAATACTCACCACCATTACCAGATCTGAGACATTTTAATCTTTTTCCAGTCTCATTTTCAACCAAGCTTTTCCATTTCTTAAAAGTTTGAAATACATCAAATTTCTATCTAATGAAATATATCCATACTTTCCTAGTTGCATCATCAATGAATGTAACATAATACTAAGAGCCACCAAGGGAAGATACCTGAGTTGGAACCCATACATATGTAAGCACAAGCTCTAGTTTTTCATCTTTCTTTTCCTTCCCACTCTTTACAAAACTAACTCTCTTTTGTTTTCCATACACACAACTTTCACAAAAATCCATATTAACACATTTCAGACCTGATAGAACTTTCTTTGAATGAAGTAATTTCATACCTTTTTCACTCATGTGCCCAAGTCTATTGTACCACAACACTATTTCAGAATCTCCAGCTACTATCTCTTGTTCTACCTACTCAACTGTAGCAACTATTATTGAACATTCATTTTTCTCTGAAACAATTAAAGTAGAGAGAACAGTATGTCCTGTACAAAGATATAAGGTTCCTACTTTCACACCTTTTTCTACTACTAAGGAACCTTTTGAAACCTTGCAATTTTTTATCATTAAAAGTAATTGTGCAACCCTCATCAGTGAGTTTCCCTGCTAAAATTAAGTTCCTACTCAGCCTTGGAACATGTCTTACCTCTTGTAGTAGCCAATGATTCCCATTCTGCAACTTAATCTTGATTCTACCTTTTCCAACAATTTGACAAGGTTCATTATCTCCCAAATAAACTAGCCCAAAATCCCCTTGGACATAATCAACAAAATAACCTCTATGGGGTGTAGTATGAAATGAAGCCCCTGAATCTAACACCCATGAATCATCAACATTTTCTAAAGACAAGAGAAAAGCATCCTCTTCAGATTTGTTACTTACCACATTTGCCTCCTTGTTTCCATCATGTTTGTCTCCTTGATCTTTCTTCCGAGACCAAAAATATTTCTTCTTATGTCCTGATTTTCCACAGTACCAGTAGTCGCTAGGTCCTCTTGACTATGACCTCTTTCCCTTTGACTTCCCTCATGATTTTCCATGATTTCCAGAGTTGTTTCCTCTATCTCTTTTTCTACCTCTACTTTCTGTGTTCAATACACTACCCAATGTGGATGCCCCTGAGCTTTTCCTATGAATTTCCTCACTCAATATAACACCAACAACATCATCAAAATTTAGGGTATTAGAACCAAAAATAGAATTACTAACAACCATTACCAAGCCATTCCAACTTTCTGGCAAAGAGCACAAAATCAAGAGAGCCCTAACCTCTTCATCAAAGGTAATTGTAACTAAAGTTAACTGACTTGTAACTGTATTAAACTCATTCAAATGATCAGTGACTGATCCACCTTCTACCATTTTCATGTTAAATAAACACTTCATGAGAAATACCTTGTTTGAAGCAGAAGGCTTTTCATACAACTTTGCTAGGGTTTCCATCAGATCTTTAGCTGTCGTTTCTCCAGTAATATTGAATGCCACCGATTGTGCCAGGCATAAATGAATACTCCCTAGTGTCTTCCTATTCAAAATATCCCAATCTTCATTAGACATTGCTGTCTCTTTCTTGGCTATTCCCTCTAATGGCCGCCATAGATCCTTCTGATAGAGATATTCCTCCATTTGCATCTTCCATAACTAGAATTTCTGCCCATTAAACTTATCAACCTTCAGCCTACCCTCATCTGCCATTTCTCCCACTTAACCGAGAGACTCTCCCACTAACTTGTGAGACTTTCTTCAGAGAATAGATGAAAGAATGAATGAAAAAACCTCGCTCTGAAACCACTTGTTAGAATAATAAATATAAAAATACAAATATTAATGTAGAAGAGAACACAAAGACACAAAGATTTAATGTGGTTCACCCAATCCCTGGGCTACGTCCACCAACAGCGAGTCCAATATCTTTATTATTATCCAGTGATTACAATCTGAAAAACTTGCAACTCAATATCGTCACAGGAAGTTATGAAAATCCCTCATACAATGAAATCTTGAAACCCTAAGCCCTTTTCACAAGCATATTTGACCTAACCTAATTAGGGCCCTGAGCTTGGGGCCCATATAGATATGTTTGGGGGGAAACCATGCCAAAATAAATTGAGTTTGATTAGGCTCCACATACATAACAAGAAGTAGCTAACCTCACTCTGGAAACAACAAAATTGAGCTTAAAGGTAGCTGAGAAACAAGAAGATGCACTCAAGAGCCTAAGGGAAAAATATGAGATAGTAATGAAGGCTTATAATGATGAGAGGATCAAGTCCACTAAAAAGGACAATAAGATTTCCTTCCTTGAAGGAAAGTAAATAGTTTAGTTTGTTCCTCAGAGGATGATTACACAAGATCCTCACCAGCCATCATCATCAAGCCCAATCATAACTTACCCTCCTTACCCTGCACCATCAAATCCTACCACACAAGAGGAGTTGGAGCAAGAGAAAGAAAGATTAATTGCTAAAAGAACTGAGTTAGAACAATCAAAGAAGGAGTGGGTTGAACAATCTACAATATTTAAATAAGCAGAGGCATGGGTAATATAGAAGTATGCTGACAAGATACATAATACCCTTAGGCATTGCACTCATGAATTAGTCCCTACTGCCATTTATTCACAGGGGAATAAAATTGTCAGCATATTGAATGCATATAATGCAGATAAGGACAACTGGGATCAAATGGTGGACATGTGGCTGGTAAAAAGAGGAGAATTGAAATTATTTCATACCACATGTAAAGAAGAAAACAATGTTGACATTGTCTTGGCTGGTACTTATAAATGTGTCAAATTACTGATGGACATGGATATAAGAAGGAACATCATCATCAGGAAGATAATGGCTTTGAGAAAGGAATATTCAAAGGACTGATATGAGATGTTTCCCAATCTTTTTAAGAAGAGTGGTGATATAAAAAATGAAGCATTATGGCACAGACCAATGAATGAGGCATTGGCAGTAAGAACCAATAGCATTCTTACTCTGGAAAGCACATTATTGTTCGTTCAAACTGTTGAGATGGTCGGTAAGGCCAAAGCATTTTTTGAATTTTGGTCAAAAGAGATTGAGAAAGAAAGTGTCAACTGGAGTGATATTAACAGCAAAAAAGATGAAGTCATTAGCTTCACTTGGCTAAGTGATGAGGTGTATACCTCTTGGATGGACAAGTACACTATAGTTGATCTAGGAGAAGGTGACAATATGCAAGTGGACAATGAGGCTTAACAAATTTTATGAAATAGGAAAAGATGAAGATCCTACATCACCATTATCAAAGACAACAGACTCCAAGTGGCTTCTTTCGAACAACTTTGAAGCAGTTACAAGTACCAAGCAGTCATGAGACAAAATATGTTAAGTAGCTATTGTAACAAGAGTGGTTATCACTTCATTAGCTATTTTGTATTTTTATTGAGTCATTTGTTTTGTCCTTATTCCAAATGATCTGTAGCTTGTTGCAATCCAATTCTATAAAAATGATTCTCAAGATCATTGGAAAGGCCTGGAAAATTTGGATTGTAAACAATTTGTAAAGTTTTCAGTTAAGAGGGGAAATATAGTATAATTTGTACTAGATAGTTATAATAAATCAGAAATAAAGTTGAGAGATCTTTTGCAGGTTATTGAAGAGGTTATCTCTAAGTACTTTTTGTATACTGGAATAAGATTTTCTAAATTTAATACAAGGATCGAGCTTCCAATCTCTCCTGTGTTATGTGTCTTATGAGTTATTAATTTTTTGATTCATTAGCATACTTTTCTCTATGTTTATGTACTTGTTTGAGAGTTCTGATCTAGGATCATATTAAATTAGGTTTTGGTAAATGCATAGATTCATTTGACACATGCTGGGATTCTATTAGTAGTAGGGATTTGGGGTAATTGTGTTATGATCTAAAATCTTTGGTGAATATTGATTTCAGGATATTATATCTGAGTCAGAATATAGCCCAATGGATAAAGCATAGATCTAAAGCTGACAAGTTCTGTATTATTGCATGTCTAATTGCATATTGGCTTTGTTTACCTATAAACAAACATTTAAATCCATTAAGTCTACATTTGTGTAAGTTTGTTGTGAATTCCTATCTCATGCTCTATTTCATGGTTGATGTTCAATGGGTAATTAGCCAATTATCTAGTATCTCCCGGTCATGTTGAGTCATTGTGAGACTACTGCTTGATAGTACCATATTAGATATATCAGAAGGTATTATAGGGTATCCCCCTTGGTGTAGCAGGACCTAAAGAGTAGAAGTATTATGAGAGTGCTTGTTAGTTGGTCCTTTTCTTGCATGAACAAATATTTGGAGGTGACACCTCTATAAAATAGTCATAAGAAGAAGAGGTTGTTGTTGTTTTTATTGCAACATAAAAAGAAACCAACAAGGAGAAAATGAGGAAAGAGAAGAAAATATTTATCTTACTGCTTGATAGTACCATATTAGATATATCAAAAGGTATTATAGGGTATCCCCCCCTTGGTGTAGCAAGACCTAAAGAGTAGAAGTATTATGAGAGTGCTTGTTAGTTGGTCCTTTTCTTGCATGAACAAATATTTGGAGGTGGCACCTCTATAAAATAGTCATAAGAAGAAGAGGTTGTTGTTGTTTTTATTGCAACATAAAAAGAAACCAACAAGGAGAAAATGAGGAAAGAGCAGAAAATATTTATCTTACTGCTTGATAGTACCATATTAGATATATCAAAAGGTATTATAGGGTATCCCCCCTTGGTGTAGCAGGACCTAAAGAGTAGAAGTATTATGAGAGTGCTTGTTAGTTGGTCCTTTTCTTGCATGAACAAATATTTGGAGGTGGCTCCTCTATAAAACAGTCATAAGAAGAAGAGGTTGTTGTTGTTTTTATTACAACATAAAAAGAAACCAATAGGGAGAAAATGAGGAAAGAGCTGAAAATATTTATCTTTGCCTCTTCATACTTTGGGAGCTAACCCTAATTTAGAATTAGGGTTAGGTTTTGCAAAATAGAAAGTTGACTTAATTATTATTTTTTAATTTTGAGAATGCTTTTTGTGGGATAGTTTAAAACTTACTTTTGGTGGGAATTTGAAATTTCTATCTAATTTTCTCTTTTTAATCTATTGGGTTATTTTAAATTAACTTAGGTATATATTATTGTTAATGCTTTTAATAAATTAGATGCTTTTGTGATAGCATATTTTTAATGTTTTAACTAAAAAATTTTTACTACTAATTCCTTTTTGTGTAGAATTCTAAAATATAAATTGTTAAATCTAATCACTAAGAAAATTTTAAAATATAAAATGTTCAATTTAATCATTAAGAAATTTACTTAAGATAAGTACGCGATTAAAGTATTGGAAGGTTAGATGTTATAAAAGTAAAATTGACTAATAATTAAAACCAATGGTTCGATGTTAAAATTATTAAAGTCATAATAATTTATTAATTAACTAAATGAATTAGACATATTATAAGTAACTATTAATGTATCGAGCTTTAAAATATATACATATATATTTAAAAGAAACCTATGTAGCAGAAAACAAATTAAGTTACATAATAAAATATTATTCTATGTACTCTAATGTTTTTCAGGTGGCTAATAATTAAGATAGGTGGTTATGCTATTTGATAATTTAAAATTATAGTTTAACTAGAAAATGAATTAGCAAACTGGAATAATATATCGGGGTATCATCGTTCCTATTGACCCTTGGACTAAATGGGAAATTCAAGAAAACATTAGAATTGTAATTGGTTTGATATTAACTTAGTTAATGTGGAAAATTTTGGAGAAATTTATTAGTTAATTTAATCTAACTAAATACTTTTATAAAGTAACAAAATGTTTATTTTAACGGATTATATATGATTATGAATAAGAATTGGTAGATGAAAATTAATTAAGTTCTCAATAAAATGTCTAAAATGCATTTAAATGCCTAGTAGTGCAGATAGACAAATATGTTAAGCGCCTTTTTGTTAGAAGATTAATTTAGTGATTATTTGAGTAACATTTTTATAGTAAATAATATTAAACAATGATTTTGAATAAAACTACTCTATTAATTATACCCTCAATTAGATAAGAATAAAATGGTTCAATATAATCGAAATTAGAAATATGTATTCTCTTAAATCAAATTTGGAATAGAGAAGATTCGTATAGTCAAAAACCTTGCATGAAGACATTGTTTGAAATTACGAGCTTGTAACTGTAGGTTGTTAGGAAAATTATTGAACGAAAATATTTAACCGAATATTAAGTCCTATGGAATTGAATAAGATCAGGGAAGTTTCGCGAAGCATATTGTAGTAGAATTATTATTAGCTAATTCACCTTCAAACTCTATTAAATGATAAAATAAAACTTAACATAAACAAGGATATCAATTAGTTATCTTTAGACGTCAAACCTAGTCAAGACTTAAAGCATCGTGATGTCTATCAATGCAAGTTTATCACTTAATTTATTTCCCTTGAAGTCTTGATTTTAAGTATAAGATGATAAGATGGTTAATCATCATAAATTGGAAACTTAGTAAACCTCCTTTAAATGATTGGTTTAAGGGATGTTGACTTTCTTCATGATCCCCCTTAACCCTAATAACAATAGTTGCACTTAAAACTCATGACATTATCCATTTTTTAACCTAGTTAACTCAAAACACATGTTGTAGTAAACATCAGTTAACTATTTTGCATCATCCTTCACATGTTAGATGCATTTTAAAAAAAGTTGGTGGGTTTTTTGCATGCCATTTTTGGGCTGAAATTTCTGGTATTAGAGTGAGGTCCAACACTAGGAACCTTGCAAACTGTTACGCTTCACCTAGGAAAATATTCTACTTGGGTAGGAAACCCCTAGTTACTCTACTTACGTCCAGAAAGTAAACGGGAATGAGGACTTGTCCATGTGACATGTGGGGATGCAGGGAGAGAGGCAAAGGTTCTGGAAGGGATCAAGGACCCCTTCCTAAATAGACTTCTATCCTCATCCAAGATTTTTGAAAAAGCACTTGCAAGGGATATAATTTATAGATCTTTCATATGTTGGGATCACAATGCTATGTTCCCCGAACATAGAATGTTGAAGATGTGAATGGACATATTGTACGATATGGTGATCTTTCGATAATCTATTAAATTGGGTGCTATATTTTGGAAAATTTTGGATACTCATTTAGCATTGGACTAAGTAGCACCTTCTTGGAATGGATAATTCCCCGATGTGAGAACCCCTTCCTAGTGCCTTAGTCTGTTGGGATATTGTATTTGACAGTTTAGTAAAAAATTTTGAATGTGCCAACAATTGGGATAGTGATGCCATATGTTTTAGCTCGATGGTTTGTGTATATGTATATATATATATATCGACTCCTTGTTGGTTGTAGTGTTTAGAAGCCCACAAGTGGCTTTATTTCTTATGAATTTATGCATGGTTAATATAGTTTAATGGTATCCTTGCATGGATAGGAGGACTATTGATTTAAATCCTAATGGGGTGTGGTGTATTGTACCTACTTTATTATCGCAATCAATGTGATCAGTATAAGGAAAAAACCAAGTTGTACTTGGGCACCTTATATTTCAGCATCATTATGCTTTCCACTTAAAGAGTGATGTGTGTACACTTTGGGAAATAATAGAAAGAGACACCTATCCATGATGGATAAGTGTCTCCCTATGGTGGAAGGTCACTTGGGGGTAGAGATTTTTGTCCCCAGAGTGCTTGGTAGGGGAAAGGATGTATTAACACTGTAAATATGCAACATCCTGATGGGTTACTATTCTTTGTGGCATCATGTGTACCTAGCATCTATTCCTTGTGACCTTAATTTTACAATGCAATAAGACCCTTGTGTAAGTCAAAACTACCCTTCTATATGTGGAGTAGAGTTTGCAACCAAAACCCTGGAAATTCTGCATGGTGTCAAAACCATTAAAGCCAATTTGGGGCTTGTATAGTAAGTTGGACCTCAGTGATGGGAAGAACCCTGTAAATTATTTGTCAGCCTTTCTGTAGATCAGTGATCATCCCTCCTCTGAGAGAGTTCATGATTTAGGTTGTAACCTTGTGATGATTCTTTGACATGGGGTTGAGATGGTAATATCCCTCCTTATGGAAGGTAATGCATGTATGTGCAAGTTAAAGGAAATTGGTATTGGCCCTTATATTTCTTCAGGTACCGTAAGTATTGTAATGAATAGGTGAGGTACACTGCTTGATAGGTGAGTATTGGGTATGTTACTGGAAGTTACTAAGTGGTGTTTCTCTTAGATCCTTTGTGGATACTCCCTCTTATGTGTTCGATTTCAATTGCATTGCTCTGTGAATGACTTTCTGGATTTGTTTATTTTCTTAGTGGAAATTTCCACATGTTGTGTGGGCTAGCATATTTTGGGTATTTCTTTTAATTGGAATCAGTCACCAACTGTTATATCTAATGCTTATGATGATTTCCACTTTGGATTTATTATTGAAATGAGCACATTTTGCAAATTTACCATTGAAATTATTAATTTTCTTTCCCTTTTAAGATTTACTTTTTGATCATGGTGACTATTTTGAATGTTTTCTTATGTTGGCTATTCCTATGTTCTGTGACTCTATTAGGCTCAATGTTGGCCACTAATAGTGCGTACAAGGGGAACACCAAGGATATTGTATTATTTTATCTTGTTGGGTAATACTAAACTTGTGAGGATGAAGTCTCAAAACTATTTTAAAGGTGTGAAAGGGTTGGAAATTATTTTTAATTTTAAAGGGAGTGCCAACTGGTAATAATGTTAATGCATGGTGGCACAAGCTATGCCAAATATATGAATTGAATTTAGCCATGAATGGGTGTGCATACCACATTATTTGATTTTGGGAAGTATGTATAATGAAAGAAGGAATATAATGGCATGATTATTATAGTTCAAGATAATTGGATGTTCCAACAACCTCCTTGTAACGCCCCGCTAGGGAACCCAAGAGAGGTTAACCTAGAACATGATACTATGTTTGCTGAATAATTTTTTTCCTAAATTTTACATAAAGAGACATACATTACTACGAAAGTAAATACTATTTATACACATGTCATACACTCACATAAATTACATGACTCAAGGGTTCCATGATGTTGAATTATGTAACGTAAAACACAACTATCAATATAACAGAAGATTTCATTTGAATAGATATAACAATTCCAACTTACAAAATCATAATTACAAACCTCATGGATAACCATGAAACCACCATAAACTCACATCCACTGCACATGTCATAGAGTATGTATTAATCACTCTAATCTGTACTTAATATACAATATCTAGATTAGGTATCATAAAGGATACTCTAATACAAGATTTACAATAATGAAAGTACATAATCAATAATGAAGAAACATAAGAGCTCATTTGCAAAGAACCATCAAGCACCTGGTACAAAGACGTTGAGTCTCAATGGGTAAAGAATCACTACCACCTGTCCATGTGGAACCACAAAGGTCCACCCTATCGTGCTGAGGAGATAACAATAGACCCTACTCGGATATTCAAAACTAATAAGGAAGTAACCGCTAAGCAAGAGATCCTGATAGCTCTCTAATCTAGGTGTACTATACATCATGAAAGGTAAGACTCACTAATCTAGAGGAAACTCACAACTATAGGAAATATAGAGTGTGTAAAGGAAGGTATCATCATGTATGTCTAACCCTTAAGTTTTGTCCTAGCAATCCCAATGGATTCTGGCACTTAAGTGACCATACATGGTGCCAATGAACTATCAAACTAACAAGGCCACTAATTATACCAGATACCCCTCGAGGCAACTAGCATCTTCTCAACCTCCATCTTAGTCTATACTAGCACTCAAGCATGGGTGAGGACACATCTTATTAGTTCATTTTAAGATCTCTTAGTTATGCATTTAATTATCACTTATTAAGTATACTTACAATAAGCAATCCAAGTAGTCACTTACGGACACAGAACTTATTGCAAGCCACCCCCTACTACACATCTAGGTAACCTACCCTAGGCTCACAGACCCTACATAGATCTAGCATAGATCAAAACCCAAGTATACCTAATCCAGTATCCCTCATATCAGGAACGGTCACATAGAGGTACACATTCAGATAACATAATCAAAAGGTTTTACATGGTCAGTTTAGGGTAATTACATGAACACACATGTCATATCATAAACAGAAAGGAAGAACACCCCCAGCCTCTGTATACATTCTAGGGAAATCTAAAAACCCAGTCACACATAACATATAGAAATAACCAATCAAGAAAGGAACATTGTTTACGCTATGCAGAAGACATCAATAATTCATCATACATATCAATCAAGATGATATAAATAGTTTCCACAATAATAGTGCAATATTCATCTAAAAGATTATGTTAAATTTAATCACAAATTAATTTTTTGTTCCCTTCTATCAGTTTAAAAAAAAAACATAATAAGATTCCCTATATTAACCATCAACTAAAGAATGATTAAATTGATCCACCCTAAAGAAATAGTTCATTACTGAATTTTAATAGCCTTAATTAAATCACATTTAATTAACACCAAATAAATCACATTCAAATGGTATTAAACAAATTAATTCAAATAACATTAAAGAGCGAAATTGAAATATTTTATTTTATTTAGACAAAAGTGGCAAGCCACTATATTATATTATTATAAACTGATTCAAAAAGCTCAACTGGGAAAGAATCAAGAAGAAAACCCAGCATCATTACTTAAATATATACAGTGGTTCATACGATATTCACTATCAATCGAAAATGATATTATATCATTCATACAAATGGGAGTATAAACTACCTCCCCCACCCTCCTATTTGATTATACATTTAAATTTAAGGGGCATCAAAATAGCAAAAAAGTCACCATATCAAAAATTTTGAGCTTTGAATTTCGAGTAATATGAGTCGATCGGCTATTCACTCTCCCATGGCACTCTCATCGCGACCTCCAAACTGCCCCAATGAGTCGGTCGCATCTCTGCTTTCCAACTGCACTTTGTCAATATCATGCTAAAGATGAGGAAAACTGAGAAGCAGCATGTTCTTGGCCCCTTCGTGAATACGTGAAGATGCTAACAGCGAGTCCCAACTTTCACACTCTACCTCCTTTCTACCTGCCCCCGCGCATTCCGCATTTTTTAACTGAGTAGATCTCGAGGTCTGCCAACCACTACACTCTGTTTCCTTCCTTCCTGCCTTTGCGCATTCTGCATTCTTCAACTGAGCAGAGCTCGAGGACTGCCAACCGCTACACTCGACCCCCGAATTAATCGGCCCAAATTTGACAATGATGATTGTTCTCCATGAATTTGTGGGCTGTTTGAGAATCTAAGTAAATCCAACAGTGCAAATCCCATTTTTCTCACTCTGTCCTCCAACTGGTAGCTGAGAGCCCATGCAGTAACTTGAAGTACCAATTTCAAATGTGACAAACTTCCCTTTTCCACTACTTTTTTCATAGCCTTGAAAGTCACTAAAAAATCATGCTTTTGAAGAAACTAAGTATGCAAAAACAGTCCTCCTACTAGTGCCATTCCACCCCATAGATCATAATAGTGCATCGCCACATTTAGTTTATTATCCGCAATAAACACTGGCCAAATTACCTTATTCGCCAAAGACTGGAGAAGGGGTGGAGACTGCATGATATCCATGGCGTTAGATAGGAAGATGGACACTAAATTTGAGAGGTATAGAAATTGTGTTACCGCGGAGCCTAAATGCTCTTCCCCAATGACTTGCTTAATAGCCCGCCTAACTATAGGAGAATGTATAATAAACATAGTATCCAGCATTGTGTCCACCACTAGATTTGGTAGCATAATCTCCTCTACATTCGGTGGTAACCAAATGTGATGGTTCTTAGGAATAATACCCCTATGTTGCTTGTGGCAAGAATCGCACGATATAGTAGAATCTATATATTTTTCCATTCTCAAACCTCACAGACCTTGCTGAAGCAGAGTGTAGCAGTTTGGAAATCTCGGCCACAAATGTAATCTAAATATCTATTAATTAGCAAGAGGATTTGGAAATTGTATGTTGTACTTGCCCAAATTATGGATTCATCATCTTTTCTCTTTCACACCTATGAGGCCATGTGAATAGCGGTAATCAACTGATTCAAATGTCGTCAGCATTTCGTACTTCCAATCCTTCACAATATATGACAAACTATTGCATTGATGATAATGATCTTAGCACATAAACTGAATCCTAAAATGCCAAATTCTCATACCAAAAGCCATCTTGTCTAAGTCCTATCACTGATTAATGACGACAGCAGTCCTTATCAACTTGAATTAATCTTTTGAGTTCTCCATCCTCATCAATCAAAATCAATGGATTCAATGATAGGGTGCATACACCATCGCAACCCAAGTTAGATAAATAATCAGCAACCATATTTCCTTCCCTCAATGTGTGTGATATGCAAACATCATGGCATTCATCTAACATTCTCTAGATTTGTGTTAAAATATACTTTAAATTCCATGAATGAACCTTTCTATGTATACATGCATTTGTGATGACAGATGAATCACCTTCAATATGTAGTGATCAAAAATTACGCTGTTTAGCTAGAATTAACCCTGCTAATAGAGTTTGGGCCACTGCCAAATTATTAGTACCAGCATCCAAAGGAGAAGTGACAAGAGTGACTACTGTCCCTTTAATGTCTTGAATGCACGCCCCCATCCCTGAGATTCTGGGATTACCTCTCGAAGCTCCATCAAAATTAAGCTTCATAAACCCCTCATTTGGGGGACTCCAGTGCACATCTGAGCTAGATATTGGTACATTTGAGTTCTTTTGGCTCTACCACCCATAAGGAATAACAAGGTATTTCCATTCCTGAAGCAATTTAGAATCCCATGCAGTTACAACAGGGTTAAATTTGCAACTACTTACACTTGCATTTGTCACTTCTGAAATAGATCGTTCAATCCCTTCCATAACTTTATCAATATGAGATATTTCTTTTCTGAATAGACGTTTATTTCTTTCCCACCAAATGGCCCAAATTACTAATGCTGGAGCACATTTCCAAATATTTGCAAATAACGACTTTGGAAAAAGGACTGGCCAAGACTGGAATAGATTCCAAATATTATCTTGCAATGGAGTACTGTAGTTTAGCTTTCTTAATATAAAGGACCAGAATTGGGTTGCAAATGTGCAATTCAATAACAAGTGATCCACAATTTCTTCATAATCATTGCAAAATAGACAATTAAAAGGAGGGGCAATGTTTAACCTGTTAAGTCTGTCACTAGTCAGAATCTTGCGCTTAATTGCAAGCCATGCAAAACAGCCTGCCTTTGGGAGCACAACATCATTCCAACAAAAAGAGAAAGCTCTAGCCGGATTCTTGTCAGCGGCACATTGCTGAAGTAATCTATAGCCATCTTTCACTGAATAATTACCATCTTTGGATGGAACCCAAATTATTTTATCTTCACATCTTGAAAGAAAAACTTGTATAGAATCTAGAATTTGTTTGAATTTATACTTATCTTGAATTGACAATGTTAATTCATTTGGATCTTTCCAAATGACTTTACCTGAAAAGTTACAAATAGCAGCCACATATTGATTAAGATGTGTACCCCAAGTTGTCTTAGATGTATGTATAATATCATGAGAAGTTATTCTTAAAGATAAGGGAGGATTTCCGTTACACGAATCTCTCCAGAAATTTACCATGTTGCCATTATTCACTTCCCAGGATATGTACTTGGTAACAATTTGTTGTGAAGCCATCATAAAGTCCCAAATTACTGAACCTTTAGGAGGATCCGAAATAGATAGAACTCTAGATGGATCATTATTATCTAAATATTTCTGTTGCATAATTCTACACCATATAGATTGAGGTTTAGTATACATGTGCCATACTAATTTTCCACCAAATGCTTCATTTCTCTTTATTAGATCATGCACCCCTGCACCACCTACAGCTGGAGTATATGCCATATCATGAAGGGAAATAAGAGGAATTTTCTCGGCATCATTCATATTACCTGACCAAAGGAATCCTCTAATCAGTTTTTGTACTTGCTGAATAATTTTGGGAGGAGCTTTAAGAACTGCTATGTAGTAATTCGGTATGGCTACAAGCACTGACTTGATGAGAAGAATCCTGCCTGCCAATGATAGCCATTTAGCTTTCCAGGCCACTATTCTACTTTGAATACGTTGCACCACTGAGGACCAATAACTATTCTTATTTGATCCCATAAAAAATGGGATTCCCAAATATGTAGATGGTATGTAATCCACTGAGAACCCTAGAATCCTGACAATCTCCTTGTTGGTATTGAAGATATATATCTTGGATTTTTGATCATTGATTGCTTGACTCGAGACTACAGAGTAAAGTTGTAATATACTTTTAATATTTTGAGCCTCTTGGATTTGTGCCACACCAAGCAATAGAGTATCATCTACAAATAGGGAGTGAGTAACAGAAATATTAGTACCCTGAACATGTGCACCTTTCCACTTACCTATAGCATGCTGATTCTTAATAGTTCTACTGAAGGCTTCCGCCATGATGATAAAAAGAATCAGAGATAATGGTTCACCCTGTCTAATTCCTCGTGATGATGAAAAGAAGCCTGCTGGTTTTCCATTAACTAAAACTGAAAACTGAGCACCTGAAATAAAAGCTTTGATCCATTTACACCAACCTTTTGAGAAGCCCATCTTATTTAAGACTTGAAGTAAAAATTTCTAGCAAACTCTATCATAAGCTTTCATCATGTCAAGTTTGATCTCAAAATTTGATGAATGGTTAGAATCTATTGAGTGTAACACCTCATGAGCCACTAACGCTCCTTCCATAGTTTCTCTACCCGGGACAAAAACTCCTTGCTCCATGGTTATAATGGTTGGAATAAGATGCTGCAATCTTAAATAAATGGCCTTGGTAATGATCTTATATGTCAGGTTACATAATGAAATTGGCTTGAATTCTGCAAATGTTTTTGGGTTTTTGACTTTTGGAATAATTGAAATATTTGTAGTATTAAAATATTTTAGCATAGTCTTATTTTTTCTTGATTCCTCCACTGCATATAATAAATCCCATCCAATAATATCCCAACAACTTTGATAAAATAGTGCAGAGAAGCCATCCGACCCTGGGGCTTTATCTGGAGGGAAGGAAAAGACCACCTTTCGAAGCTCTTGGATGGTAAAGGGGGCCATCAACATAGCATTTTCATTCTCAGACACCATGCATGGAATGGCTGCTCGAATCTCATTGACCTGTGCCTCCGTGGGTGATGGATAAGAAGTAGGAGCAAGTAAATTCTTGAAAAATTTAACCCCTTCTTCTCGAATCTGCTGTGCATTGGTAATAATATTTCCATTTTGAATATCTTCAATTCGAAAAATGGTTGAATGAGCTTTCCTTTGTTTGGCTGATAAATGAAAATATTTTGTGTTTCTATCTCCTTCAAGAAACCAAAGTTCTCTAGATTTCTGTCTCCAATAGATTTCTTCTCGACTTCACAATTCCTCCCATTCTACCTGAAGATCTTTCTGCTTAGCATGAGTGATTTCATTCATACCATTTCGGACAATATGACTATAAACCTCTTCTAGTTGTTTTTTAACTTCTTCTTTTTGTCTAAAAAAATTCTTGAACACCTGTTGATTCCAGATTTTGATATGCCTTTTAACAAACTTCAATTTCATGGAAAATTAATGCATCTTAGTTCCTTCAATATACGGTGCATTAATCCACCATTGCTAGATATGCTGTAAAAAAAGAGGATGGCGTAACCACATTTTTTCAAACTAAAAGGAAGAGTGGAACTGATTATCATCTCCTTTGTGGGCCTTGGTAATATTGAGTGAGATAGGGAAGTGATCAGATCCTGGATGAAGAAGAATGTCCGATGATATATCCACATTCTTAAGTTTCCAATCCTGTGTCAAGAGGAATCTATCCAATTGGGCAGCAATGTGTGCAAATCCAGACCACTTATTTGTCCAAGTAAAGGACCCATTAGTTGGGTAGATATCCATGAGATTGTTATTATCCACAAAGCAATTAAAATCCTGAATGGTTTTAGTGGGGGGAGAAATATCCCCTATTTTCTCCTCATGGGATAAGAGTGCATTAAAATCCCCTCCAATATGTAATGCCCCTCCAACCCTGTCAAGTCCTGGCTATGCTCACTAGAAATTAAGAAGAGCTATATGCGAGAGTGATCCTTCTCGAGATGGTAGCTTAAACCGAACCTCTTACAACTCACCATAACTTCTTATTTTAATAGGGGAAATAATAATATTTACACAAATATGTTCCTTTATATCTTCATATGTGTCAGAGATA